>JAAONU010000018.1:0-110314 GCA_012932295.1 Cyclina sinensis
ACTGTATACCATGCACATGACAGTATGGGGTCGCTGCTGACAACTAGCACATGTTTTTATTCCATTGGCATAACCAGAAATCTATGAACTCTACATTTCAAATCATCAGATTTTTTTATCCTAAACATATACAATATTTTCATAAGAGTTTTTTATGATATAGTGGTAAGAGATTCAAGTGTTGAAGCATAGATACGAAAAAATAACGATACAATTCATGTAATTTATTGATATTATTTTATTAAACATATTAGCAAAAAGGAAAAAAAATCTTACAGCATAAACATTTGTAAAATTATTTTTATAACATAATATGTTAAGAGTTGCACACAGAAACTCTAATACGATTGGTCACGGGAAATAAATACATAACATACTTAAATAAATGACATATTTAACTTCATGAGTTGATTTACTAAATGTACACTAGAGGCAACTTCATACAAAGCCATATAGACAATAGCGTGTTTTGTAACAGCTGTTAGTTAAATGAACATTTATGAGATATGACTGATTAGATCAGTCTCACTAATATATATATATGGATATTAGTTAACATTTTAAATATATTGCAAACTCCGACCTGTTATTGTTATATTCATATATATTTATACAAAAATACAGTAAGGCACCATATGAAGACAGTGGAGCAAAATTGCTAAGATAAACATCAGAGAATTAATTGTTGGGGTATATTAATACTTTTCCCTACAATGCTTGAACAAAGACTATCTTACAATACACATATTCTTAAGCAGTGTACACGTATTCAAAAAGTTGAAACATTTAAAAGAGCATGCAAATAACAAGAAAGGCACTTCCTAAATGATCATACGCTTTAAATAATGTACAAAATTCTTGTCACTACAAGCTATATCAAGTAGCACACACATTTCAATATCAATTCAAATCATACACGTTATAGAAGAATATGCGTCAAACTGTATACCGACACTAGAACTGGGATGCTGTGAAGCATTCCACTCATGAGACAGTGATTACTTTAAATGTGTTCACCAATTTTGCGCCTTTCAATAGTGCACCAAAGATCAAACAGTACGCATACTATAATTCAGTGCACACGCAATGAACTTCACACATACAATAATTCAGTATAAACACAATGTAACAGCACACATACCATAGTTTGGTACGCACACACAATGTAACAGCATACGTACTATCAGTAGGTGCTAACACAAGGTAAAAGCATATTATCAAACAGTGGACACAGTAACAAAGAGTACACACTAATTACGCATAATCTTATATATTGTATATGTCTTTTCTAACAATGAAAACGCTCCCTGAATTTCCTAGTCATCTTTTCGTGCGCGTTGCCTGGCAAAAAAAAGCTGATGAGATTCGTCACAATGCATCTAAAGTGACACTTCAGTCGATGATTAGTAAAAGTAAAGATACCATTGTTTCACTTTCGTAAAACAACAAAATCCTCAGCTGACTCAAGTACAAAAATCTGCAAGATTCATTCATAAAAAATCAAAGCATTGTATTGTTTTGAGCTTTTAAGGTCAAGTGGTCCCAACAATTTAATAACTTTAAGTAGCTTAAAAGCATCTGATGAGAAAACTGTATAAACATGTATAACATGACAAATTATAATTGTATATAATTTATCTTAAGCTAGAAAGTACTTCAATTATTCATAAACAAATATAAGTCCTGTAAGAACCAGAAATGTAGCAAGTAGCAAAGAATATACATAAAACAGAAACGAGCTATTATGAACATTGTACCCTCTGAACTTTGTCCGTAGAAAATGCTGTACAAAGTTTAAAACTTATTAGATTATTTCTTAAACCAAATGAAGTGTAAATACAGAAAATATATTGACCTTTTCTCAATTAGAGAAATATATGCTAAACAAGAATTTAAATTACAGAAAAATCCTCATTCTGAACACATCTCATTCTGAACACATCTCATTCTGAACACATCTCATTCTGGACACATTTATTATACAGCTTATATTTTAACAAACGCTTTGAACAGATATCATGGAGCTTTTTAGTGCTGAATTAAAACGTGTTATTGTGAATACAATCTTTTGACATACAAAAGCAATTCTATTTACAGCTTTCAGAGGCGAATCGTCAGCCCAGTGGAAAGGCACTTGTCGCAAGTTGGATTGCTCGTTCCTCCACTAAAGCTGACAATTGTTATTTGGATGAGACGCTAAACCGAGTTCCCATATACATAATAAACACTGAGATTGTAAAGGTAGCATTCATCCTGAAAAGGGATGCTTTCTGTATCTTGCATTTGACCCTTTTATATAAATTAACTAAATTCTTCAAAGAGGCATCAGTCATATGTCCATCCTGTACTGCACACATTTGAGATCAACATGGTTTAAGCTAATTTTCAAGCTGAATAACATTCAAGGTCTGGTTCAGCAATACGTCTTTGTGATGTATTTTGTACATGCGAATTAACGTTAGTTCAACGGATAAGGGATTCTAGATTCTTAGTAAGTGAAGTATACATTAAATCATTGTAGCTTTTCTTGATAAACTTCTCACTCGAGTACTCTTATCCTGTCTTATTCAACTTGTACTTAGAACAATACATACAGTTTCATCGAACTCTTGGCCAGTAGGCTCTTGGGACGCACTCCCAGTTGAATTTATACACAAGACGAATACCTGCTCTTCTTGACATGAGCCCGGCTCTGTAATAGTGTCTGAAATGTTATAAATATAACAAATAAAAGGATGTTCTTTCTCCAGATACTATGAACATATTGATTTTAAAATATCAAAGACCTGATGCTAAATAGCACAAATGCTTACTAAAAAAAGAAAGTTAAAAAGAAACGTTTTTAGTAGAATGAAGTTACCTAGTGAGTTTAATTTAACATTTTTTTACGTTAAGTCTGTAAAATGCAATTCAATCAAAACATAACAAAGTAAACATTGACATAAGCAAGTTCGCCTAAATATTGCCAGTCAATTTACAGATTAAATGACTAAGAATTGTACAAACCTGATTCCGCGACTGAGCTTCTCAAAGTTCATGTCCTCTTTTTTCTTCATTTGTCCCCAAAGTCGACTGCATTCGGCTGTGTCTACAAATTTGAATATTCCTTCTCTCTCATTTTCCCATTTGATATGATTGTTGTTTGGCTTCCTTAATTCTCCAAGCAGAAATTTCCACAGCAGAATGTTCTTGGCTCCTGCAATCACATCACCAAACATAATTGTCCAAAATTATCAAGAAATGAAATCAACAGTCATCTTTTTTTTACGTGGCGTTTTTCAGTTTAATTGAAAATCGGAGATTTTTTTTAAAATAGTGAAGGCATTCGTTTTAGAAAGAGATTAACTACCAAAAGACTAATAAACAATGCTTTCGTACCTCTTCTACAGCCCTTTGACTGCGCGTTCCGCTCGTCCTCGTCGCTATGGTCACTATCGCTAAAGTGACAACCCGGCTTGTTGTATGTAACTGGTCGTCCGCGGCGGTTTTGTACTTTCTTACATTCTGTAAATACGGCAAAATTTGGTAACGGACATCTCTCACTAGAGGCTGAACTGTGACTATCTAAAAAAGATAAAATGTTAAGATGTAAACAAGTGTAAAATAAATTGTAGAAAATAACCATTGTATAAATAATCTGAATTTTAAAAAGAAATTTCTTGTCAGTTGTGTCAGAGCATTGCTTTTCTTTTGCAATTGGCGTTGCAATGAGATGTGGAAAAACGAAAATTGGCCACTCCATCATTCTAAGAAAACAGTTTTTGACAAATCAAAGAGCAAAAAAATGTTATTATTAAAACAAAATACTTTAGCGTGTCAGAGGAAGAAATATTTCTCCACATAAGCCAGAAGTCGATACCGTTGTACCCATACTTCGGAAAAGACAAAAAATTTATTCAGCATAATATTAAAATGTAATTAACAATAATAAAAATTATCATTATCATAATTATCAGAAGTTAAACTAATCAATTAATTACAATGAGAATATAAAATAATCATGACGGTGATCAAATTAATCTATAATTGGGAGAGGGGCAGTAAGAGTAATACTCACTAATAAATGGCTGTACTATCTGTGTATTTTGAATGTTGTTCTGAATTTTGTGATCAAAATATTCAACTTCAACTGCAAGTAAAACAGGTTCAGAAATGATCATTTCAAAGAAGAAATACCAGAAAAAGCTCGTCACATTTTTTTAGCCAAAATTAGAAGGAAAAATGTTCAAGAGTCAAATTCAACACTTAAAAAAAATCTTCTTTTAGAGACAGATACTCGAGTTTATTCTAACACCATTGTTTGCGAAATGTAGTCTGAAACTAAAGAAGACGCAAGAAATACGTACAGCTGTCTTCATCCGAGTCAAAGCTTGCCTGTGTAGTGTAGCCACCGCTATAGTACGAAGAATCATGTATCCCTTCCGGGCTGGAACTCTGCATCGAGTAACAGCTCATACCTGGAACAAAGTCGATGTCTTGTCGTGAAATGATGCAAGTGCATAATCTTTGCAGACAAAAGTTCAATTTTTACATTGAAAACATTTCAGCGAAAAACATACTGATCAACAGATCAATACGTACCTTCAGAATAATGACCCATGTTGTAATTACAATATTCGCCTTGGACCCAGTTTGACTGGCAGTGGTTTTCAAAGTCTTGGTCCTGATGTACAGTATAATCAGCTAACTGTGGCACACTGTATCTTTCCGGAATATGATTACCATTCAAATCAAATAAATGACTTTCTGAAATGTGATTTTCAATAGATGTAACTCTTTCTTCGTTCCTTAACAATCCATGTTGGGGATACATAGTTTCAAAAGCTGAATTATTAGCAGAAAAATGAGATATTGTCGACAATGTTTCGACTGGTGAAGTGAGCACAGTTGTCGTTAGCGGTGCTGGCTGGACTGAACAAAAACCTTCTGTCGAGTCTCGAGATCTAATGATATGCGAATATGATACTGGTGTTTGGGGTGAGGCAATGTCCATCGTCTCTCCTGAAGAACTGCTTCCAGAACTATGAGGGCGCGTCAGAATTTCACTTGATAAAGGCGAAGATTTTTCTGAAGCAAATAAAATGAAAATGTTTGCACGTCAAAATTTTATATTCCTTGGGTAACCGAAAAATGTATAATTATTATCAGATATTAAAGATATAGATAAACTTGTCAGAATATCAAAATCAGTTTTCATTTCTAATTGAAATTTGGCTTAATTTAATTGTCCTCCTTTTAATGAAGGAAAATACACAAGGCAATTCAACATATCATTCCAGCAGACTTACTTAACACCTACCATTTCGTGAAAATAAAAGTAGATATAATATAGTGGTAGTAAGCAACGCAATTATTTTGCGACTTACCTAAAACAAATTGCTCGAGTTCTGGATCGTCCATGTCATCAAACATGCACAAGGAATGATCTGGAAAACCCACAAGATTCTCCTTTACATATAACGCACCAAACTTAATAAAAATTACCGTGAAATGAATGAGATAAACCGGAAGTCCCCACCGAAAACAGTAAATTCTGCGTACATCAAGCAGCTCAATTATTCTCAAAATCATTCAATTAGAAAGATAAGAAGATCCATTGTTACATAATGAGTTGACAATTATCTCTAATAAAGCGTTATTAAACAAGTGCTCTTTCAAGTAGAAAAAACAATATATTTATAATTGTTTAGTACTCAAAGTATTCACAGCCTCATATACATCCTAAAATATTTGATAACATCTAAGTATGAAACAAGTAAGTAGTCCTCTCGTTTTACTTCCTATTTTAATCTCTTTAGTCAGCCTTTTTAAGCACATATTTCAAAAACCTTTACCTAAAAAATCCCTTGAGAAGAATAAAGATGCAAGATTATTAGGAAAGTCAGTAAGTAGAATAAAGATGCAAGATTATTAGTGTCTGTGATTCTCGTTTTGTAATTTAATACTAAGATAAAAAGATAATAAAAAGAACAAATATAAGATGAATAGTAACTTCACATATAATTATTTAAAAGAAATACTTTATCTCAGCACGCAAACAGCTCTTCCAAAACTTTATCGTATTACATTAAAAATCTCAGCGAAAAAAACAAAAACATTTTAAATGACGCGGATAAGAAAGGGGCTGGTAAAGAAAATAATAATAAAGATTATAAATTATAAAATTAGTTGTTGCTTAATTAATAAATATACTTATTACAACGGTAAATGAATAAATAAAAATAAATGAATAGATGAATATGCTTTTTTATTAATAAAATTAACTTAAATTCAATAAATTAATTGCTTAAATAATAATAAAGCAATATATATGTGTTTTTTTAAACAGAAATATCTGGATATCGCAATTTTAAAAAAATTTCCGCTATAACAGTGACAAAATATCGTAAAATTTCAAATTGTCAGGTTACCTGTTAGACGAACATTAAATCTGCATGTTAACATTCATTATAGTAGCAAATGACTCTCTACAGTGTGTGGTGTACAACTGGGGTTTTCCATTCTTTTTATACTCACCAATCCACTTGCGACCCAGTTTCTTGTAAACCATCGGGTATTCCCAGTGACGCGTTTTAAGACGCGATCGTTGACATATCAATGATTTAAGGTGTAATTTTAAGGGACGTTGATTCTAAAAGGCTTGCTGTGCTTCAGATTTTAACATTAAATTTGTTAAGAGGCAATTAAGATTTTCTTACTTGAATGTGGTTTAATACACAAATTAATACACAGATTTTGTCATATTTTACATAAATTTTCAAATAAAGTTTGCATCAGGTTATGTGCTTAAATCTTATCGAATTTAAATGTTTAACTTTTGCTAGATATAAATTAAGAATAAAGAAGGCTGATGAAAAATACGGTAATTAAGCTATAAATGTACATTTAGTATACATATTATTCTAAATATACACATTCACTTAATGCACACATACACTAAGAGTAATCTATAAAACATTGTAGATTTTAATCAGTTCGTTTTTAAAGAACTTGAATGTTTACACAAATAACGTTTGGGGGCAGAGCCATATTTTAAATCAGGGGAATGATTTGAACAATCTATTAGAGGTCTGCTAAACAATGCTATGTACTAAATTGCATGACTTCATGCCCTGTGGTTTCAAAGAAGAATACTTTTTTTTCATCGAAATGTCTATTCAAAAATCAATTACCCCGGGACGGAGCCAAAAGTAGTGACCCAAGGACATAATTTCAACAATCCTGGTAGAGATGCAATGCTACATAATAAATACCATTACTTCTAAACCCGTGGGTTTAGCAAAGAAGACTTTTAAAGTTTTTGTTTTCCTTTCCTTTATCTGCTTAGGTTAGCTAAATCAATCCTGTCAAAGCTATCCTGCAGACTTTGCAATTTCTGTGTACGTGCAAATAGATAATGCATTTCAACAAAGGATGTCAAAAACACTTTCGCAAAAGGTATGAGAAATCCTTTTAAAACTACGAAGTATGATATTAACTTATATTCTTACATATAAACATTTCATGTCTCTCTGTTATACACTTTGGTTCATTAGAAATATGATACATGAACTATTGCGACTTTCAGGCCGCTTCCTAGCTGCTTTTATTAAGGTTACGTGCAGTTGCTTTGATGAGGTATTGCGACTTTCAGGTCGCTTCCTAGCTGCCTTTATTAAGGTTACATGCAGTTGCTTGGATGAAGTATTGCGACTTTCAGGCCGCTTCCTAGCTGCCTTTATTAAGGTTACATGCAGTTGCTTGGATGAAGTATTGCGACTTTCAGGCCGCTTCCTAGCTGCTTTTATTAAGGTTACATGCAGTTGCTTGGATGAAGTATTGCGACTTTCAGGCCGCTTCCTAGCTGCCTTTATTAAGGTTACATGCAGTTGCTTGGATGAAGTATTGCGACTTTCAGGCCGCTTCCTAGCTGCCTTTATTAAGGTAACATGCAGTTGCTTGGATGAAGTATTGCGACTTTCAGGTCGCTTCCTAGCTGCTTTTATTAAGGTTACGTGCAGTTGCTTGAATGATGTATTGCGACTTTCAGGTCGCTTCCTAGCTGCCTTTATTAAGGTTACATGCAGTTGCTTGGATGAAGTATTGCGACTTTTAGGCCGCTTCCTAGCTGCCTTTATTAAGGTTACATGCAGTTGCTTGAATGATGTATTGCGACTTTCAGGCCGCTTCCTAGCTGCTTTTATTAAGGTTACGTGCAGTTGCTTTGATGAGGTATTGCGACTTTCAGGCCGCTTCCTAGCTGCCTTTATTAAGGTTACATGCAGTTGCTTGGATGAAGTATTGCGACTTTCAGGCCGCTTCCTAGCTGCTTCTATTAAGGTTACATGCAGTTGCTTGGATGAAGTATTGCGACTTTCAGACCGCATCCTAGCTGCTTTTATTAAGGTTACATGCAGTTGCTTGAATGATGTATTGCGACTTTCAGGCCGCTTCCTAGCTGCTTTTATTAAGGTTACATGTATATACTTGAATGAAGTATTGCGATTTTCAGGCCGCTTCCTAGCCGCTTTTATTAAGGTTACATGCAGTTGTGTGAATGAAAGGATGGATGAAAGAATAAATTTCATACCAG
This sequence comes from Cyclina sinensis, assembly GCA_012932295.1. Classification (NCBI taxonomy): domain Eukaryota; kingdom Metazoa; phylum Mollusca; class Bivalvia; order Venerida; family Veneridae; genus Cyclina; species Cyclina sinensis. The sequence continues at coordinate 8,573 of JAAONU010000018.1, forward strand.
GGCCAGTTGTGTGTTTAGGCATTAGAATACTTATATTTTTTTGTAAGCTTTCATCAAATTGAGCTTTTTAAAGAAATATACTATCCTAGGACAAAATATAGACCATATAAGAGACGTTTACCATGGGAGTTTCAAGAAATGTTTCATATTCACTTTAAACCTCACTCGATTTAATGGGTTTATAAAGTATAGAGAAAGACAATGTTTTTTCTAAGACAGACCATAAAACTTTTTAATTGTTATGTAATCATTCACATTATGAAGACCTACTGACTGTTGACAAAAAGCAAACAAAATGAAAAGCCGAAAATGAGAAGAAACGAAATATGACTATAAACATGGCACGAATTTTACCTCATCCACTTCATTATGAGGTAATGTTATCAACGAAAACTTAAACATAAATCTTCGGGGCTTCAAATCATCTATATTTTTTTATTCATGTAATACTCTGAAGAAATAGCCAAAATATCAAATATTTTACCGTCTAGTTTCGGAGAAATTAATAACTGAAACAAACTCAGATATCCAATTTTCATCGATTTTTCATGTTGAAAAGTTTTGTTACAATTGAAATATGTTTAAAACGAAAGAAATTGAATTTAAATTCTATGAAAATTACTATTGTATAACCAAAACGATGTAAAACTGCCAAAAAACTATAGAGAAATTATGGCTTGAATGTGGTTTGAACCCATGCCCTTCAATCCTATATAAAATAATGAAATTGAATACTCTTCATAGCGGAGTAAGGGTATTAGGAGTCTGAAACTTTAATCATAAAACTTTGTATTAAACACTCTGAAAACTTTCTTGATTAAAAAAATGCGGATAAACAGTGTCTAAAGCTAAATTTGAGTCAAGTATAAAGCCCATAGTCTTTCTGTGGTCTGATTAATGTACACGACCACACTCTCTATGGCTTATCGTTATGTTTGTTGATTTGTCAGTCTGACGTTGACCTGCATTATACTGTTATGGAACAGTTGACAGAATTTGCATCGATGTGTCAATGCCCATCTAACCACATTTAGCACTTACTGAACATCCCCTGGTTTATTCTTGCATACCAAAAAATCACTATTTACTAATTTTCTGAAATTTCTAGTCAACAATTAGAAAACATCTTTATCAAAAATGCCGCCCTAACAGCACACAGTGTCTCTCTCTCACCCCTCCCCACCTCAACCCAAAACAAGAAATTATCGTCTGAATAGCTAACACTTCGAGTTGTTGTACAGTTGCATGTTTCTTTTGAATAGTCATGGAGCATACAGGTGTTTGATAACATAGTTTGTACATTATCAGCTGACAGCTATTCCAGAATGAAATAAAAACACTTGTAAAACTTGACTTTTAATGATAAACCTTAGATCAGAAAGGCTTCACAGATTTTGTGCTTTAAATTGCTAACGTCCTTAGGACGCAAAAAATACATCATTGTAAGATGGAAATGCCGATTGTTTTATGTAAAAGGAGATGCACTGTTGTTGGAAAGTTCTGGTACAATGCTGAAAAAGCAAACGTACGATGTTGAAATGATAGGATAAGGTGTTAAAATGCAATGATTGGATATTAAAAATGCAATGATAAGATGTTAAAAATGCAATGAGTAGATGTTAAAATGCAATGATAGGATGTTAAAAATGCAATGATAAGATGTTAAAAATGCAATGATTGGATGTTAAAAATGCAATGATAAGATGTTAAAAATGCAATGAGTAGAGGTTAAAATGCAATGATTGGATGTTAAAAATGCAATGATAAGATGTTAAAAATGCAATGATAAGATGTTAAAAATGCAATGATAGGATGTTAAAAATGCAATGATAAGATGTTAAAAATGCAATGATTGGATGTTAAAAATGCAATGAGTAGATGTTAAAATGCAATGATTGGATGTTAAAAATGCAATGATTGGATGTTAAAAATGCAATGATAGGATGTTAAAAATGCAATGATAAGATGTTAAAAATGCAATGATAAGATGTTAAAAATGCAATGATAAGATGTTAAAAATGCAATGATAAAAAGTTAAAAATGCAATGATAGGATGTTAAAAATGCAATGATAATATGTTAAAAATGCAATGAGTAGATGTTAACACAACGGTATAATGTTGAAAACATAAATGTGTAAAATTGAAAACATGATTGTTTAATATTGCAAACATGATTGTGTTTTGTTAAAACAAGACGTTAAAGTGTTGAAACATGATGGTATACTGTTTAAAACAGAATGTTAAAATGTTGAAAAAAATTTCGTTAAAATGTTGAAAACACGATGGAATAACGTTGAGTACAAGATTAAATAATGTTGAAAACATGATGGTTCAATATTAAAAGCATGATGGCATTATGTTGAAAAACATGACGAAATAATGTTGAAAACATTATGAAATAATGTTGAAAACATGATGGAAAAATTTTAAAATTCGATGGTATAATGTTGAAGACATGGTGGTATAATGTTGAAAAGAAGACGATATAATGTTTAAAACAGGATGGTTCAATATTGAAAACATGATGGTATCATGTTTTCAACATGATGGTGATATTTTAAAATTCGATGGTATAATGTCGCTCAGTGGCATATTCTTATTTTTGTGATATATATATATAAATATTAATCATTTGCCTTTGTATCCTTTAATAAGCTATTTGTATTGCATGATCCCTATTGGTATAATAAGCTTTGTCATATTTAATGTAATAAAACAGCTTAGAGCGAAGGAAGACTGTCGGCTTCAAACGAGACAAACGCCTATGCCGAAACTCGATCTTTGCACGAATCGAGCAATAAGTTGAAATTACCAAGCAGAAATATAACATTTAGTATTAGCAAAAATGTCGAAAGAATTCATTCATTCATTCATTCATTCTGTATGAAAGTATGTCGTTCGTTCTCACTTTCCCTGAAAGATCATTGTTTGTTACCTTGATGTAGAACGACAGAAAGAAGAAAAAAAATAATAGAATAATGAATCACCAGCTTGTCATGGCCACTGTTAACTTCCGTATTACGTCGTGTTACTTCGTATCATTTGGTCGATTATTGACCTTCTAGCGTATACATCCGTTAACTTTTTAAGTCGCGGGTAATTTCTCGCTGTGTCTTTATCTAAATATTTTCGAGACTTTTCTTATCATTTGTTTTAAAACAATAAAAAGATTCAGTTGTAAAATATTGCATCGCTTGTTATGCAGATGAGTTTCCGAATCGCATCGCTTGTTAAAAAGATGAGTTTCCGAATCGCATCGCTTGTTAAACAGGTGAGTTTCCGAATCGCATCGCTTGTTAAACAGGTGAGTTTCCGAATGGCATCGCTTGTTAAATAGATGAGTTTCCGAATTGCATCGCTTGTTAAACAGGTGAGTTTCCGAATCGCCATAGCTTGTTAAACAGGTGAGTTTCCGAATCGCATCGCTTGTTAAACAGGTGAGTTTCCGAATAGCATCGCTTGTTAAACAGGTGAGTTTTCGAATCGCCATAGCTTGTTAAACAGGTGAGTTTCCGAATAGCATCGCTTGTTAAACAGGTGAGTTTCCGAATAGCATCGCTTGTTAAACAGGTGAGTTTCCGAATCGCCATAGCTTGTTAAACAGGTGAGTTTCCGAATAGCATCGCTTGTTAAACAGGTGAGTTTCCGAATAGCATCGCTTGTTAAACAGGTGAGTTTCCGAATAGCATCGCTTGTTAAACAGGTGAGTTTCCGAATCGCCATAGCTTGTTAAACAGGTGAGTTTCCGAATCGCCATAGCTTGTTAAACAGGTGACTTTCCGAATCGCATCGCTTGTTAAACAGGTGAGTTTCCGAATCGCATCGCTTGTTAAACAGGCGAGTTTCCAAATCGCATCGCTTGTTAAACAGATGTGTTTCCGAATCGCATCGCTTGTTAAACAGGTGAGTTTCCGAATCGCCATAGCTTGTTAAACAGGTGAGTTTCCGAATCGCATCGCTTGTTAAACAGGTGACTTTCCGAATCGCATCGCTCGTTAAACAGGTGAGTTTTCGAATCGCATCGCTTGTTAAACAGGCGAGTTTCCGAATCGCATCGCTTGTTAAACAGATGTGTTTCCGAATCGCACTATCTTTTAGATCGCAGAACCGTTCACTATCCTTACATAAACTTGAACTTTGTGTCATTACAATAGACCAATCTATCATGTTAACACTGAGATAAATTTGGAATGATGTTTTGTTAACGAGTAAAATGCGTCATCCTAGTAATAACAAAAGTCATCAAAGTAAAAACAACGTGTGCAATAATCTGAATACATTAACCGATGTTAAAGTGGACATGTCACTCGGTGCCTGATTTTGATTTGCGGTGTTAAAGACTTTTGGCTTCACCGACAGTCCCAAAAAATCACAGTTGTAATAACCGTTTCAATACTATTCCATTCTTAACTTATTAGTATTCCATAAGTGTATCAATATTTTTATTGTATAATTGTATTCTGGTATTTTTTATTGATTAATGACGATATTCTTAACTGAAGGAAATCCCTTTACCATGTCTTCACTTATCAGGTAATTTTAGAAAAACTAGCTCCGGAAAACACTCAGTTTTCAAACTGTCGGCTTCCTGACATTGTTTAGAACCGCAAAATTTCAAATCAGGCATCGAGAGATACGTCCGTTTTAACATCGGTTAATGTATTCAGTTTATTGTGCACGTTGCCGTTTCCACATATGCGTCGTTGATACGGGGATCGTTTATTTGAATAAAAATACACAGCTAATTTTTTTTTCAGATAGATTGTTAGAGAAATTTTTCATACGACAGAAGTTGAAAAAACGCTATTTCATATTACAGTTTGTGTGTCGCTTTCTTCAACCATGATGTGTACTCAGCCTAGAACTAAGCAACGCAAAATCACACTTTCTGTGCAATGAAATATAAATCTTGATTCTCATTTAGTGACCGTTTTGGTGACAATATCGCACATATAGTGACAAACTGTTGTAAAGTCTTACTATCTTGTCGCTTAAAATTTATTTGCGTGCGATGAAAGGGCATCGCTTTAACAAAAAACAGAATTGTGTGATAAAGATATCTTTTTTTAATCAAGCAAGAGTAATGTAGTTTGCTGAAAGATAAATATTCAAGTAATCTCGTTTTTGTAAAACAGAGATAAAAGTTGAAACTCAAGTAAATTAGACAATTTTCGTATCGTTGTCATAAAGATATATTTTTTATCAGATATAAAAATGCTGTAAATCTACTGGCTGGGATACTTTTATTGCACGTGAAACACTTCCCACGAAACACTTCCGAAATACAAGTTAAAATGCAGAAAATTTCTAGACGCCGGAAGTAATTTAACTTTAAAAAGAAATGGAGTATACACCATGTCGAAATTATCCTTTGGTTGTAATTGATTTTTAACAGCATGCATAGCAACCAGCTCAAACGAGGTATCTTGTTTCATTTTTAAAAGTGAATAATTTATTTCATTTTATTGCACCAGCATATGGGCTAACAATTGGTTCTAGGATCTCGTCCTGATATCTCAGGGCCGTCAGACTACCTCCTGGAAAGGTCTGTGCGCCCGTCAATCGATATTCCTGCCCACACTATAACAGACCCACCACCTAACCTGTCATATGGAATGATGTTACATTCAATATACCTATCTCCTCGACGCCACACCCTCACACGCCTGTCACAGGTCGAAACATGGTAGCGGCTCTCGTCCGTGAAGAGTATAGATCCCCAGACGGGTTCCTGGGCAAACTCTAAGCAAGCTCAACGGTGAGCTACGGTCAGAATCGGTCCTCTGAAAGGTCTTCGGGCATTCAAACAATCTTCATGAAGACGATTTCAGACAGTTTGTGTGGACACACGACCCCTGTAGCTTGTCGGAAGTCAATTTCAAAACCAGTAGCAGTACACTGACGATTTTTGAAAGCCAAAGATCTCAGATATCGGTCCTGACGAGGTGTTGTAATGCGGTGACAACCTTGCCAAGATCTTCTGGTGAATTCTCCAGTTAGTACATAGTTATTACATAGGTATATAGTTAGTAAATAGTTATATGGTTAGTACATAGGTATATGGTTAGTACATAGGTATAAAGTGAGTACATAGGTATATAGTTAGTACATAAGTATGTGGTTAGTACATAGTTAGATAGTTAGGACATAGGTATATAGTTAGTACATAGGTATATGGTTAGTACATAGGTAAATAGTTAGTGCATAGATATATAGTAAGTACAAAGTTAGATAGTTAGTAGATAGGTATATAGTTAGTACATAGGTATATGGTTAGTACATAGTTAGATAGTTAGTACATAGGTATGTAGTTAGTACATAAGAATTTGGTTAGTACAAAGTTAGATAGTTATTACATAGGAATTTTGTTAGTACATAGTTAGAAAGTTAGTTCATAGTGAGATAGTTAGTACATAGTGAGGTAGTTAGTACATAGGTATATGCTTAGTACATAAGTATATGGTCAGTACATAGTTAGAAAGCTAGTACATAGTTAGATAGTTAATACATAGGAATATGGTTAGTACATAGTTAGATACTTAGAACATAGCTAGATGGTAAGTACGAAGCTAGATAGTCAGTACATAGATATTTGATTAGTACAAAGTGAGATATTTAGAACACAGGTATATGGTTAGTACTTAAGTACATGGTTAGTACAAAGTTAGATAGTAAGTACATAGGTATATGGTTGGTACAAAGTTGGATAGTTAGTACATAGGTATATGGTTAGAACATAAGTATATGGTAAGTACAAAGTTAGAAAGCTAGTACATAGGTATATGGTTGGTACATAGGTATATGATTAGTACAATGTTGGATAGTTTGTACATAGGTATATGGTTAGTACATAGTTGGATTGTTAGTACATAGGTATATGGTTAATACAAAGTTAGATAGTTATTACATGGGTATATGGTTAGTACAAAGTTAGATAGTTAGTACATAGGTATATGGTTAGTACATAGGAATATGGTTACTATAAAGATGGATAGTTAGTACATAGTTTTATGGTTAGTACATAGGTATATGGTAAGTACATAGGCATATGGTTAGTACAAAGTTGGATAGTTAGTACATAGGTACATGGTTAGTACAAAGGTATATGGTAAGTACAAATTGGATAGTTAGTACATAGGTATATAGTTAGTACATAGGTTTATGGTTAGTACAAAGTTGGATAGTTAGTACTTAGGTATATGGTTAATACATAGGTTTATGGTTAGTACAAAGTTGGATAGTTAGTCATAGGTTTATAGTTAGTACAAAGTTTGATAGTTAGTACATAGGTATATGGTAAGTATAAAGTTAGATAGTACGTAGGTATATTGTTAATACAAAGTTAGATAGTTAGTACATAGGTATATGGTTAGTACAAAATTAGATAGTTAGTATGTAGGTATATGGTTAGTACAAATATAGATAGTTAGTACATAGGTATATGGTTAGTACAAAGTTAGATAGTTAGTATGTAGGTAGATAGTTGGTACATAGGTAGATAGTTAGTACATAGGTAGATATTTGGTTCATAGGTAGATAGTACAAGGTTAGATAGTTAGTACGTAGTTAGATTGTTTGTACATAGTTAGATAGTTGGTATAAAAGTAGATAGTTAAAACATAGTAAGATAGTTGGTACATATGTTTATAGTTGGTCCATAGATAGTACAAAGTTCGATAGTTAGTAAATAGTTAGATTATTAGTACACAGGCAGATAGTTTTTACATAGATAATTGGTACATAGGTAGATAGTACATTTTAGATAGTTAGTTCATAGATAGTTAGTTCATAATTTGGTTTATAATAAAAGACAGTTAAATGTTTTTATGTTTTGCTGTTGTTGCCTTCAGTAGTTTAGCAACAGCGCATCATCAAGTCATTTAGTTTAATACATGTTTTTGTGGGCTATTAAGGTTTCTTTTTCATTTTTTTATATATTTTACGGGAAAGAGTTTGATAAAGTGAAATTATTAAACGGTGTTACATTGCGTCGCATTCAAGTCAGTGTAAAATTATTTCAATTGACAAACTGAATCACCTGTTAATCTAGACGTAATGCAGGAAGTACAAATATAAACGTGAGAAATTGATGATAAAAACTGTATGTTTACAAACTGAATTTACTACAATATCGTAGTAGGAGTTCATGGGGATTTTATACAAACTTTGACAGTTCATTATGTTTTCCTGCCCTTCATTTCTTCTACTTATTTTCTCATCGATAACATTTAGGGAAAAACAACAAAATTTAAAAAAAAAATAATAAAAATATAAAAGAGAGTGAAATGTATAAGTCGGAGTTTTGTTGTCATCAACTTGAGTATAAAATCTAATACACTTGATACTGTGCATGAATTTAAAACAATAAAATGCTTTGAATATTTTTCTTATGCTTCTATTGTTTAAGCTTAGTTGTCAATACCATTCAAGCGCTTGATTAGAAAAACCCTAACAATGATACAAGATGGCACTAGATTTACATCACAGTGAGCTAATGATAACATCAAATTTTTTTTCAGAGAAAAATTATTTATCTTTTCTTTTGTGGCAGTGCGGCTGGCAAACATGCAGTTCATATAATCAAACCATGAACTAAGTAGGGTTACTTATTATTATGTTAAATAGTTACTAGTTAATTAAGTCATTGGTTACAAATAAACGTAAAAAAGTAACATAGTTACTATTTAATAACGTCGTTGGTAACAGTGTAACATAGTTACTATTTAATAACGTCGTTGGTAACAGTGTAACATAGTTACTATTTAATAACGTCGTTGGTAACAGTGTAACATAGTTACTATTTAATAACGTCGTTGGTAACAGTGTAACATAGTTACTATTTATTAACGTCGTTGGTAACAGTGTAACATAGTTACTATTTATTAACGTCGTTGGTAACAGTGTAACATAGTTACTATTTAATAACGTCGTTGGTAACAGTGTAACATAGTAACTATTTAATAACGTCGTTGGTAACAGTGTAACATAGTAACTATTTAATAACGTCGTTGGTAACAGTGTAACATAGTAACTATTTAATAACGTCGTTGGTAACAGTGTAACATAGTTACTATTTAATAACGTCGTTGGTAACAGTGTAACATAGTTACTATTTAATAACGTCGTTGGTAACAGTGTAACATAGTTACTATTTATTAACGTCGTTGGTAACAGTGTAACATAGTTACTATTTATTAACGTCGTTGGTAACAGTGTAACATAGTTACTATTTAATAACGTCGTTGGTAACAGTGTAACATAGTAACTATTTAATAACGTCGTTGGTAACAGTGTAACATAGTAACTATTTAATAACGTCGTTGGTAACAGTGTAACATAGTAACTATTTAATAACGTCGTTGGTAACAGTGTAACATATTTACTATTTAATAACGTCGTTGGTAACAGTGTAACATAGTTACTATTTATTAACGTCGTTGGTAACAGTGTAACATAGTTACTATTTAATAACGTCGTTGGTAACAGTGTAACATAGTTACTATTTAATAACGTCGTTGGTAACAGTGTAACATAGTAACTATTTAATAACGTCGTTGGTAACAGTGTAACATAGTAACTATTTAATAACGTCGTTGGTAACAGTGTAACATAGTTACTATTTAATAACGTCGTTGGTAACAGTGTAACATAGTTACTATTTATTAACGTCGTTGGTAACAGTGTAACATAGTAACTATTTAATAACGTCGTCGGTAACAGTGTAACATAGTAACTATTTAATAACGTCGTCGGTAACAGTGTAACATAGTTACTATTTAATAACGTCGTCGGTAACAGTGTATCATAGTTACCATTTAATAACGTCGTTGGTAATAGTGTCACATAGTTACTATTTAATAACGTCGTTGGTAACAGTGTAACATAGTTACTATTTAATAACGTCGTTGGTAACAGTGTTACATCGTTGGTAACAGTGTAACATAGTAACTATTTAATTACGTCTTCGGTAACAGTGTTACATAGTTACTATTTAATAATGTCGTTGGTAACAGTGTTACATCGTTGGTAACAGTGTAACATAGTAACTATTTAATTACGTCTTCGTTTACAGTGTTACATAGTTACTATTTAATAATTTCGTTGGTAACAGTGTAACATAGTTACTATTTAATTATGTCGTCGGTAACAGTGTAACATATTTACTATTTAATATCGTCCTCGGTAACAGTGTAACATAGTAACTATTTAATAATGTCGTTGGTAACAGTGTTACTTAGTAGCTACGTTAACTTCCCAGATCATGTGACAATAAGGTAAACCCCGCAATAACGATAATAAAGGTGGTATCATAGTTTTAATAGAAATAAAATGAACTTATAGCGACTACATATGACCTTATAGACAAATTATTTTTAGCTTGTTGTTCGATCTTACCATATTAGCTATCTTTTAAAACATGTTTTCAGTGATTTATCAACACAATTGATGAGTCGGGACGTGCTAAGATGCTTTTTCCCATATGTGTCATTTTAAGACTATTGTTTTAAAACAGCTGGTTTCCGCCATCTTTATTGAACTAATGCAAATAAATTCCGCTCGTGTTAAATATCTCCAAACAATACTTCGATGCATAAGGATTACAATCGCCTTCTTTGGGTTATGATACTTTTCCCAATTATGCTGCGGCGTGATAGTAACAATAACATATCCTTCCACATCCTCAACATCTTAATTGACGTCAATAAGGACGAGGTCTTTCACCAAGTGCACAGAAACTTAACCCGCCATTTTTATTGTTAAAACCAAAACAATTTTTACATATTCCCAAGCAAGAGTATGAACATAAGGCAGGAATAGAAAGTGCAGTTATTTCGGTACACCAAGGTGGAAATACAAAAAATACAACAATGTTGAAATTCCCCAAAGACAAGGTGGAAATACAAAAAAATACAACAATGTTGAAATTCCCCAAAGACAAGGAGGAAATACAAAGAAGTACAGCAAAATAAGAATACATTAAGTGCAACAAGGTACGGTTGCATAGAAGTGACATGCAGAGAGCTAATTTGAAAAAAAGTATTGCATTTGGAAAATAAGTAGCACCATATAAAAAAGAACCTTGCATTTTAGCTTTGTTGAGGAAACGACTTACTAACTCGTGGAGACGAGTTAGTTATGTCGTGGGAACGAGTTAGCTGTGTCGCGGGAACGAGTTAGCTGTGTCGCGGGAACGAGATAGCAAGATATTGTGCTACTATTTTAATTCAAAGCAAGACTTTTTTTAAAATTGCACTTCTCTTTTTTTATCTCGTTCCAACCAGATATTAACTCAGGGGAACGACTTAGTATCTCGTGAGTACGAGATATTAAGTCTTTCTCACGACACACCTAACTAGTTCCCACGAGTTAGTAAGTCGTTCCCTCAACATAGCTAACTTAAGCTGTTTTTATAACACGATTCTTTTTTATTGCGCTTTTCTTCAAATGCAATACTTTTTTCAGATTTGCACTTCTCTTTTTTTTATCTCATTCCCACGACTTAGTAACTCATCATTACGACATACTAAGTCGTTCCATCGAGTAGATATGTCGTGGGAACGAGATAAAAAAAAAGAGAAAAAAAGTTGTACATGTCACTTCTGTGCCACATTAACAAAGTGAAAACGGTAGAAAAATAAATAAAAATGAACTGGTCAAACTCAAGGCTCAAGTACAACATTTACAGCATTATGTGTAGTGCTTAAATATAAATGTAAAAAGTAGATACTAAGTAGTTTAACAAGCTTGTTGATATAAGTATTAACTAGAAACTTATTATAAAATACTTAATTAGGTCAATCATATTTTAAACTCTGTGTCAACAGGCTTGGTTTCCTCAATCTTAATCGGTAACAGGCTTGGTTTCCTCAATCTTAATCGGTAACAGGCTTGGTGAGATCAGTGATTTGGTGTATATCTGTCACAAATGGTTGGATGTGGTCAATCATAATTTGTAACAGGCTTGTTTCAGTCAATAATGTAAGGTAAACCTAAAAGAAAAGGTTCGGTAAGGTCAGTAATGATAGGTAAACCTGTCAATACAGGCTGGATGTGGTCAATCTTGTTCAGCAACAAGCTTGGTTTGCTTAATGTGGTCAGTCATGCTAAGTAAACCTGTCACTACTGACAGGATGTGGTCAATCTTCTTCAGCAACATGCTTGGTTTGGTTAATGCGTTCATTCATGCTAAGTAAACCTGTCACTACAGGTTGGATGTGGTCAATCTTGTTTAGAAACAAGCTAGGTTTGCTTAATGTGGTCAGTCATGCTATGTAAACCTGTCACTACAGGTTGGATGTGGTCAATCTTGTTCAGCAACAAGCTTGGTTTGCTTAATGCGGTCATTCATGCTCATTAAACCTATTGCAACAGGGTTGGTGAGGTTAGTCATGTTTAGTTAATATATAAAAAAGGCTTGGTGTGGTCAGTAAAAGAGTAGACATGTCAATTCAAACTATGCACGTTATTGTCTGTGGCAGCAGATATGTCAATTCAAACTATGCACGGTATGGTCTGTGGCAGTAGACATGTCAATTCAAACTATGCACGATATGGTCTATGGATAATATTATTAACGGTGCGATTTCTTTCAGCAAACTTGCTGCTAAAATGTTTAGACCAGTCAGCAAAGTCAAAGGTACAAGCAAAATGAACGATCTTTTACATACCAAATAAAGCAAACATATGAAGAATTCTGTAATACTAGGACACTTATGTCGTGTAGGTTAGTGACAGATCAGTTATGTTTGTTTGTCAATGTCGAGACAGTAACGAGAGTATTCTGTAATACTAGGACACTTATGTCGTGTAGGTTAGTGACAGATCATTTATGCTTGTTTGTCAATGTCGAGACAGTAACGAGAGAATTCTGTAATACTAGGACACTTATGTCATGTAGATAGTGACAGATCAGTTATGTTTGTTTGTCAATGTCGAGACAGTAACGAGAGAATTCTGTAATACTAGGACACTTATGTCATGTAGGTTAGTGACAGATCAGTAATGCTTGTTTGTCAATGTCGAGACAGTAACGAGAGAATTCTGTGATACTAGGACACTTATGTCATGTAGGTTAGTGACAGATCATTTATGTTTGTTTGTCAATGTCGAGACAGTAACGAGAGAATTCTGTAATACTAGGACACTTATGTCATGTAGGTTAGTGACAGATCAGTTATGCTTGTTTGTCAATGTCGAGACAGTGACGAGAGAATTCTGTAATACTAGGACACTTACGTCATGTAGGTTAGTGACAGATCAGTTATGCTTGTTTGTCAATGTCGAGACAGTAACGAGAGAATTCTGTAATACTAGGACACTTATGTCATGTAGGTTAGTGACAAATCAGTTATGCTTGTTTGTCAATGTCGAGACAGTAACGAGAGAATTCTGTTATACTAGGACACTTATGTCATGTAGGTTAGTGACAGATCATTTATGCTTGTTTGTCAATGTCGAGACAGTAACGAGAGAATTCTGTGATACTAGGACACTTATGTCATGTAGGTTAGTGACAGATCATTTATGCTTGTTTGTCAATGTCGAGACAGTAACGAGAGACTTCTGTGATACTAGGACACTTATGTCATGTAGGTTAGTGACAGATCAGTTATGCTTGTTTGTCAATGTCGAGACAGTAACGAGAGAATTCTGTAATACTAGGACACTTATGTCATGTAGGTTAGTGACAGATCAGTTATGCTAGTTTGTCAATGTCGAGACAGTAACGAGAGAATTCTGTAATACTAGGACACTTATGTCATGTAGGTTAGTGACAGATCATTTATGCTAGTTTGTCAATGTCGAGACAGTAACGAGAGAAGAGGATTTGACATGGTCTACCATAATGCGATTAAACATGATGTCGAAGGATCCTGATAATCTGAGATAATCTCTGATCCTTAAGGGCACAGTTCTGCCTTTCATGCAAACAAATTTGCTGGATTACTGGTATATGAACATGTACATAATAAATTTCTACGGAAAGTCAGAGTGAAATATCTTTTATCTAATTTATCCAGATATATTTCGAGTATAAGGACAGCAACAATTCATGTAGAGATTTTAACCACGTTAAGATTCTTCTGAGTAAATCAAAGTTTAGCTCAAATTTCGCTCTCGTAACAATGACAGTAATGCCGAGCTTATTTCAAATTCTAAAAGAGATGTTATAAAAACATACATATGACAATATATGTATTATATTCTTTCCAAAAAAACATATATATATATATATATATATATATGACAATATGACAATATATATATTATAACCTTTCAAGAAAAGAATCATCTGATTGGAATGTTTTAAAATATATATTTTTATTAAATACTTGAGATTTTGCCTTTATTTCTACCACAATGGAATGTTTTAAAATATATATTTTTATTAAATACTTGAGATTTTGCCTTTTTTTCTACGACAATTGTAAATATTGTTCAATGACAAACCTGCTAATTTATGTCATTAGACGTTTTTCCCCTTAGCTGAGGCACGTGCGGTTTCAATTCAGCCAAATCAAGTTAAGTTAGTTGTTAACCAAAATATGTTTTTTATCATATTGCACTGTCATTGGTTTGTCATTTATTTTCCTTCCACCCAGGAGGTAAAATATAACGATAGAAAAAATGCCCTATCACAATCTGTTGTGAATATAGGTGAAGGATTTCTTGAAGAGGAATTAAGATATTTTTGCATTTATCAGTTAAAACAAAGCCAAAATAAAAAGAGGTAATCTAATATCATATGAAATGTTGCACTGATATCTTCCTGAATAGACTGATGATATGTTAAAAGGTTCAGTATCTTATTTATATCACCTTGTACTTAAAAGATATCAAATTCATCGTCAATGTTTTGGTTTACCATGACCTTGTCTTTGTTTTTTCTTCCGGGTAACAAATCAATTACACCTCTGTTTGCAATACAAACTCAAACAAAAAAACTCAGAGTAGTACTACTGTCTTCTACTGCAGAGTATCACTGAATGTCAACTCATCACTGATATGAAATTAAAGACGAACACAAGCAACAAAAAAAAACGCCTGAACAGGTAAGTAGCCTATTTAGCAATAGACAATGCAGCCATTTAAAACAACAAAGAGTAAACATGTTAGAGGTCTACCTTATTTTAAACATTGCAAATGTTTTATATCATACAGCCTAAACAGGTAAAAAATGTTTTCGTGGTAGTAAATAGTGTAGTTGATTGATGTGATAAAGCTTAAACCGAGAGTAACTCTACCCAGGTGGGAAGTTTACTTAGCAGAAACAGACGGGAAGTTTACCTAGCAGAAACTGGTAGGAAGTCTACCTAGCATAAACAGGTAGGCAGTCTACCAAGCATAAACAGGTAGGAAGTTTACCTAGCAGAAACTGGTAGGAACTACCTAGCATAAACAGGTAGGAAGTCTACCTAGCATAAACAGGTAGGCAGTCTACCTAGAATAAACAGATAGGAAGTTTACCTAGCAGAAACTGGTAGGAAGTCTACCTAGCAGAAACAGGTAGGCAGTCTACCTAGCATAAACAGGTAGGCAGTCTACCTAGCATAAACAGATAGGAAGTTTACCTAGCAGAAACTGGTAGGAAGTCTACCTAGCATAAACAGGTAGGCAGTCTACCTAGCATAAACAGGTAGGAAGTTTACCTAGGAGAAACTGGTAGGAAGTCTACCTAGCATAAACAGGCAGGAAGTCTACCTAGCATAAACAGGTAGGCAGTCTACCTACCAGAAACAGGTAGGAAGTTTACCTAGCAGAAACTTGAAGGAAGTCTACCTAGCAGAAACACGTAGGAAGTTTACCTAGCAGAAACTGGAAGGAAGTCTACCTAGCAGAAACAGGTAGGAAGTTTACAAAGCAGGATCTTGTAGGAAGTCTACCTAGCAGAAACAGATAGAAAGTTTACCTAGCAGAAACTGGTAGGAAGTCTACCTAGCAGAAACTGGTAGGAAGTCTACCTAGCAGAAACTGGTAGGAAGTCTACCTAGCAGAAACAAGTAGAAAGTCTACCTAGCAGAAACAGGTAGGAAGTCTACCTTGCAGAAACAGGTAGGAAGTTTACCTAGCAGGAACTGGAAGGAAGTCTACCTATCAAAAACAGGTAGGAAGTTTAACTAGCAGAAACAGATCGGAAGTTTACCTACCAGAAACTGGTAGGAAGTCTACCTAGCAGAAACAGGTAGGAAGTCTACCTAGCAGAAACAGGTAGGAAGTTTACCTAGCTGAAACAGGTAGAAAGTTTACCTAGCAGAAATTGGTAGGAAGTCTACCTAGCAGAAACTGGAAGGAAGTCTACTTAGCATATACAGGTAGAAAGTCTACCTAGCAGAAACAGGTAGGAAGTTTACCTAGCAGAAACTGGAAGGAAGTCTACCTAGCAGAAACAGGTAGGAAGTTTACCAAGCAGGATCTGGTAGGAAGTCTACCAAGCAGAAACAGATAGGAAGTTTACCTAGCAGAAACTGGTAGGAAGTCTACCTAGCAGAAACTGGTAGGAAGTCTACCTAGCTGAAACTGGTAGGAAGTCTACCTAGCAGAAACAAGTAGAAAGTCTACCTAGCAGAAAAAGGTAGGAAGTCTACCTAGCAGAAACAGGTAGGAAGTTTACATAGCAGGAACTGGTAGGAAGTCTACCTAGCAGAAACTGGTAGGAAGTCTACCTAGATGAAACAGGTAGGAAGTCTACCTAGCAGAAACAGGTAGAAAGTCTTCCTAGCAGAAACAGGTAGGAAGTCTACCTAGCAGAAACAGGTAGGAAGTTTACCTAGCATAAACAGGTAGGAAGTTTACCTAGCAGAAACAGGTAGGAAGTTTACCTAGTAGAAACAGGTAGGACGTTTACCTCGAAGAAACTGGGAGGAAGTCTGCCTGGCATATACATGAAAGTAGTTAACCTAGCAGAAACAGGTAGTAGGTCTACCAAGCAGAAATAGGAAGGAAGTCTACTTGTCAGAAACAGATAGGAAGTTTATCTAGCAGAAACAGGTAGGAGGTCTACCTAGCAGAAAAAGGAAAGAAGTCTACCTAGCAGAAACAGGAAGGAAATCAACCTAGTAGATACAAGAAGTAAGTCTACCTAGCAGAAATAAAGGGAAGTTTACCTAGCAGAAATAAGAAAGAAATCTACCTAGCAGAAACAGAAAGGTAGTCTACCGAGCAGAAACAGGTAGAAAGTCTACCTAGCAGAAATATGAAGGAAATCTACCTAGCAGAAACAGGTAAAAAGTCTATCTAACAGAAACAGGTAGAAAGTTTACCTAGCAGAAACAGAAGGGAAGTCTACCTTGTAGTAACAGGTAGAAAATTTACCAAGAAAAAACAGGTAGGATGCCTACTTAGCAAAAATAGGAAGGAAATCTACCTAGCAGAAATAGGAAGGAAGTCTAACTAGCAATAATAGGTAGGAAGTCTACTTAGTAGATACAGGAATGAAGTTCACCTAGCAGAAATAGGTAGAAACTCTACCTAGCAAAAACAGGTAAGAGGTCTACCTATAAAAAAAAGGTAGAAAGTCTACCTAGCAGAAACAGGAAGGAAGTCTACTTAGCTGATATAGGTGAAAGGTGAGTAGTGTACGTGCCGGTAAGCAGTGTAGTTTTTATACATTACAGCCTTAATAGGTTAGTAGTGTACGTGGCGGTAAGCAGTGTAGTTTTTAAACAATACAGCCTTAATAGGTTAGTAGTGTACGTTGCGGTAAGCAGTGTAGCTTTTTATACAATATAGCAGTAATAGGTTAGTAGTGCACGTGGCGGTAAGCAGTAAACTTTTATACAATTCATCCTTAATAGGTTAGAAGTGTACGTGGCGGTAAGCAGTGTACTTTTTATAAAATTCAGCCTTAATAGGTTAGTAGTGTACGTGGAGGTAAGCAGTGTTCTTTTTATACAATACAGCCTTAAAAGTTTAGAAGTGCACGTGGAGGTAAGAAGTGTACTTTTTATACAATTCAGCCTTAATAGGTTAGTAGTGTACGTGGCGGTAATGAGTGTATCTTTTTATACAATTCCGCCTTAATAGGTAAAAAGTGTACGTGGCGGCAAGCAGTGTAGCTTTTTATACAATTCCGCCTAAATAAGTTAAAAGTATACGTGGCGGCAAGCAGTTCTGCTTTTTATACAATTCAGCCTTAATAGGTTAGAAATGTACGTGGCGGCAAACAGTGTAGCTTTTTATACAATTCCGCCTTAATAGGTTAGAAGTGTACGTGGCGGCAAGCAGTGTAGCTTTTTATACAATATAGCATTAATAGGTTAGTAGTGTACGTGGCGGTAAGCAGTGTAGCTGTTTATACAATATAGCCCTAATAAGTAAGTAGTGTACGTGGCGGTAAGCAGTGTAGCTGTTTATACAATATAGCATTAATAAGTTAGTAGTGTACGTAGCGGTAAGCAGTGTAGCTGTTTATACAATATAGCCCTAATAAGTAAGTAGTGTACGTGGCGGTAAGCAGTGTAGCTGTTTATACAATATAGCATTAATAAGTTAGTAGTGTACGTAGCGGTAAGCAGTGTAGCTGTTTATACAATATAGCCCTAATAAGTAAGTAGTGTACGTTACGGTAAGCAGTGTAGCTGTTTATACAATATAGCCTTAAAACGTTAGCAGTGTACGTGGCGGTAACCAGTGTAGCTTTTTTTCACAATACAGCCTTAATAAGTTAGTAGTGTACGTGGCGGTAAGCAGTGTAGCTGTTTATACAATATAGCATTAATAGGTTAGTAGTGTTTATGGCGGTATTCGGAGTAGCTTTTTATACAATACAGCCTTAACAAGTTAGTAGTGTACGTGGTGGTAAGCAGTGTAGCTGTTTATACAATATAGCATTAATAAGTTAGTAGTGTACGTGGCGGTAAGTAGTGTAGAATTTTATACAATACAGCATTAATAAGTTAGTAGTGTACGTGGTGGTAAGCAGTGTAGCTTTTTATACAATACAGCATTAATAAGTTAGTAGTGTACGTGGTGGTAAGCAGTGTAGCTGTTTATACAATATAGCCTTAATATGTTAGTAGTGTACGTGGCGATAAGCAGTGTAGCTGTTTATACAATATAGCCTTAATAAAGTAGTAGTGTACGTGGCGGTAAGCAGTGTAGCTGTTTATACAATATAACCTTAATAAGTAAGTAGTGTACGTGGCGGTAATCAGTGTAGCATTTTAAACAATATAGCCTAAATAAGTTAGAAGTGTACGTGGCAGTAAGCAGTGTAGCTGTTTATACAATATAGCCTTAATAAGTATGTAGTGTACGTGGCGGTAATCAGTGTAGCTTTATATACAATACAGCCTTAATAAGTTAGTAGTGTACGTGGCGGTAAGCAGTGTAGCTGTTTATACAATATAACCTTAATAAGTAAGTAGTGTACGTGGCGGTAATCAGTGTAGCATTTTAAACAATATAGCCTAAATAAGTTAGAAGTGTACGTGGCAGTAAGCAGTGTAGCTGTTTATACAATATAGCCTTAATAAGTATGTAGTGTACGTGGCGGTAATCAGTGTAGCTTTATATACAATATAGCCTTAATAAGTTAGTAGTGTACGTGGCGGTAAGCAGTGTAGCTGTTTATACAATATAGCCTTAAAAAGTTAGCAGTGTACGTGGCGGTAAGCCGTGTAGTTTTTTATTCAATATAGCCTTAATAAGTTAGTACTGTACGTGGCGGTAAGCAGTGTAGTTTTTAAACAATACAGCCTTAATAGGTTAGAAGTATACGTGGCGGCAAGCAGTGTAGCTTTTCATACAATATAGCAGTAATAGGTTAGTAGTGCACGTGGCGGTCAGCAGTAAACTTTTATACAATTCATCCTTAATAGGTTAGAAGTGTACGTGGCGGTAAGCAGTGTACTTTTTATAAAATTCAGCCTTAATAGGTTAGTAGCGACGTGGAGGTAAGCAGTGTTCATTTTATACAATACAGCCTTAAAAGTTTAGAAGTGCACGTGGAGGTAAGAAGTGTACTTTTTATACAATTCAGCCTTAATAGGTTAGTAGTGTACGTGGCGGTAATGAGTGTATCTTTTTATACTATTCCGCCTTAATAGGTTAGAAGTGTACGTGGCGGCAAGCAGTGTAGTTTTTTATACAATTCCGCCTAAATAAGTTAAAAGTATACGTGGCGGCAAGCAGTTTTGCTTTTTATACAATTCAGCCTTAAAAGGTTAGAAATGTACGTGGCGGCAAGCAGTGTAGCTGTTTATACAATATAGCATTAATAAGTTAGTAGTGTACGTGGCGGTAAGCAGTGTAGCTGTTTATAAAATATAGCCCTAATAAGTAAGTAGTGTACGTTGCGGTAAGCAGTGTAGCTGTTTATACAATATAGCCTTAAAACGTTAGCAGTGTACGTGGCGGTAAGCAGTGTAGCTTTTTTTCACAATACAGCCTTAATAAGTTAGTAGTGTACATGAGGTAAGCAGTGTAGCTGTTTATACAATATAGCATTAATAGGTTAGTAGTGTCCATGGCGGTATTCAGAGTAGCTTTTTATACAATACAGCCTTAATATGTTAGTAGTGTACGTGGCGGTAAGCAGTGTAGCTTTTTATACAATATAGCATTAATAGGTTAGTAGTGTACGTGGCAGTAAGCAGTGTAGCTTTTTATACAATACAGCCTTAATAAGTCAGTAGTGTACGTGGCGGTAAGCAGTGTAGCTTTTTATACAATATAGCCTTAAAAAGTTAGCAGTGTACGTGGCGGAAAGCCGTTTAGCTTTCTGTACAATATAGCCTTAATAAGTTAGTAGTGTACGTGGCGGTAAGCAGTGTAGATTTTTATACAATATAGCCTTAATAAGTTAGTAATGTACGTGGCGTTAAGCAGTGTAGCTGTTTATACAATATAGCCTTAATAAGTAAGTAGTGTACGTGGCGATAAGCAGTGTAGCGGTTTATACAATATAGCCTTAATAAAGTAGTAGTGTACGTGGCGGTAAGCAGTGTAGCTGTTTATACAATATAGCCTAAATAGGTTAGTGTACGTGGCAGTAAGCAGTGTAGCTGTTTATACAATATAGCCTTAATAAGTAAGTAGTGTACGTGGCGGTAATCAGTGTAGCATTTTAAACAATATAGCCTAAATAAGTTAGAAGTGTACGTGGCAGTAATCAGTGTAGCTGTTTATACAATATAGCCTTAATAAATATTTAGTTTACGTGGCGGTAATTAGTGTAGCTTTATATACAATATAGCCTTGATAAGTTAGTAGTGTACGTGGCGGTAAGCAGTGTAGCTTTTTATACAATATAGCCTTAAAAAGTTAGCAGTGTACGTGGCGGTAAGCAGTGTAGCTTTTTATACAATATAGCCTTAATAAGTTAGTAGTGTACGTGGCGGTAAGCAGTGTAGTTTTTATACAATTCCGCCTTAATAGGTTAGAAGTATACGTGGCGGCAAGCAGTTTAGCTTTTTATACAATACGGCCTTAATATGTTTGTAGTGTACTTGGCGGTAAGCAGTGTAGCTTTTTATACAATACAGCCTTGATAAGTTAGTAGTGAACTTGGCATTAAGCAGTGAAGCTTTTTATAGAATATAGCCTTAATAGGTTAGTAGTGTACGATGCAGCAAGCAGTGTAGCTTTTTATACAATACAGCCTTAATAGGTTAGTAGTGTACGTGGTGGTAAGCAGTGTAGCATTATATACAATACAGTCTGAATAAGTTAGTAGTGTACGTGGCGGTAAGCAGTGTAGCTTTTTATACAATACAGCCTTAATAAGTCAGTAGTTTACGTGGCGGTAAGAAGTGTAGCTTTTTATACAATACAGCCTTAATAAGTTATTAGTGTACGTGGCGGTAAGCCGTTTAGCTTTTTTTACAATACAGCCTAAATAAGCTAGTAGTGTACGATGCGGCAAACAGTGTAGCTTTTTATACAATACAGCCTTAATAAGTTAGCAGTGTACGTGGCGGTAGGCAGTGTAGCTTTTTGTACAATATAGCATTAATAGGTTAGTAGTGTACGATGCGGCAAACAGTGTAGCTTTTTATACAATACAGCCTTAATAAGTTAGTAGTGTACGTGGCGGTAGGCAGTGTAGCTTTTTGTACAATATAGCATTAATAGGTTAGTAGTGTACGATGCGGCAAACAGTGTAGCTTTTTATACAATATAGCATTAATAGGTTAGTAGTGTACGTGGCAGTAAGCAGTGTAGCTTTTTATTTAATATAGCCTTAATAAGTTAATAGTGTACGTGGCGGTAAGCAGTGTAGCTGT
The DNA here is from genome assembly GCA_012932295.1 of Cyclina sinensis. Taxonomy (NCBI): domain Eukaryota; kingdom Metazoa; phylum Mollusca; class Bivalvia; order Venerida; family Veneridae; genus Cyclina; species Cyclina sinensis. The sequence continues at coordinate 30,800 of JAAONU010000018.1, forward strand.
TTATACAATATAGCCTTAATAAGTTAGTAGTGTACGTGGCGGTAAGCAGTGTAGCTTTTCATACAATACAGCCTTAATAAGTTAGTAGTGTACGTGGCGGTAAGCAGTGTAGCTTTTTAAACAATATAGCATGAACAAGTTAGTAGTGTATGTTGCGGTAAGCAGTGTAGCTTTTTATACAATATAGCATTAACAGTTTAGTGGTGTACGTAGCGGTAAGCAGTTTAGCTTTTTATACAATATAGTCTTAATAGGTTAGTAGTGTACGTGGAGGTAAGCAGTGTAGCTTTTTATACAATATAGCATTAACAGGTTAGTAGTGTACGTGGCGGTAAGCAGTGTAGCTTTTTATACAATATAGCATTAACAGGTTAGTGGTGTACGTGGCGGTAAGCAGTGTAGCTTTTTATACAATATAGCATTAACAGGTTAGTAGTGTACGTGGCAGTAAGCAGTGTAGCTTTTTATACAATATAGCATTAACAGGTTAGTGGTGTACGTGGCGGTAAGCCGTGTAGCTTTTTATACAATATAGCATTAACACGTTAGTGGTGTACGTGGCAGTAAGCAGTGTAGCTTTTTATACAATATAGCATTGACAGGTTAGTGGTGTACGTGGCGGTAAGCCGTGTAGCTTTTTATACAATATAGCATTAACAGGTTAGTGGTGTACGTGGCAGTAAGCAGTGTAGCTTTTTATACAATATAGCATTAACAGGTTAGTGGTGTACGTGGCGGTAAGCAGTGTAGCTTTTTATACAATATAGCATTAACAGGTTAGTGGTGTACGTGGCAGTAAGCAGTGTAGCTTTTTATACAATATAGCATTAACAGGTTAGTGGTGTACGTGGCGGTAAGCCGTGTAGCTTTTTATACAATATAGCCTTAATAAGTTAGTACTGTACGTGGCGGTAAGCAGTGTAGCTTTTTATACAATATAGCATTTACAGGTTAGTGGTGTACGTGGCGGTAAGCAGTGTAGCTTTTTATACAATATAGCATTAACAGGTTAGTGGTGTACATGGCGGTAAGCAGCTTAGCTTTTTATACAATACAGTCTTAATAGGTTAGTAGTGTACGTGGCGGTAAGCAGTGTAGCTTTTTATACAATATAGCATTTACAGGTTAGTGGTGTACGTGGCGGTAAGCAGCTTAGCTTTTTATACAATACAGTCTTAATAGGTTAGTAGTGTACGTGGCAGTAAGCAGTGTAGCTGTTTATACAATATAGCCTTAATAAGTTAGTAGTGTACGTGGCGGTAAGAAGTAAAGCTATTTATACAATACAGCCTTAATAAGTTAGTAGTTTACGTGGCGGTAAGGATTGTAGCTTTTAATACAATACAGCCATGACTGTTTTGATGCACACATCACATTAACTGACAGATTTTCAAGCCATCCTTTGCGTGGTCAAACACGGGCATTTATTATTTGTTCATAGAGTAAAACTTATGTCGCTTAATCCACTTCAGAGCATCCTAGTGAGAGTTTATAAGACAGTTGGTAGAATCTCTATTTATTCTGTATAATTCCTAATATCTTCAACTACACACACTGCAGACTTATGTTTGTCGTGTTCAAGGGATCACAATTGAACTTAAAATGACGTTTGAGGTTAAATATAGTGATCGTATAAGTGGAAAACCGGTTGGTCTTAATTTTGGAACAAACAATCATTGAATTCAAGAACAAAATAATCGGAATTTTAAAGACTTAGTCTAAATAGCGGGTGGTCGTAATTTCGGGGTGGTCGTTTGGAGGGTTTTCACTGTAGAATACCTATCAGTGTATTGTCTATTAATAAATGTTGATTTGAAGTACAACTGGAAGTGTATATACATATAGAGTAGAAGGAGCAAGCGTGTTTTTATGTTCATTGTCATTTTAAAACGCCAGCCAATATTGCATGGTAATGATTGAGAGTGACAGTTCTCGTATGGTGTTTTTTTTCTCATTGGTTTTGGTCTTAGTACTTTCTTATACATTGTTTAGACCTTTTAAAGTAAAGGCGCTGTTGTTGTTTGTTCTGCTAGATGTGACTTATTCCATTACTAAATGCAGACATGTTGGAAGGAAAAGAGATTTCAAAGAGTTGTTTTTGGACTGAAATATTTTATAATTAAATCTTATGTTTACGCTTTGAGTGTCAGAGACTGGATATCCAACGGAAACTTCATGTTCTGAAAAATTGTTTACGGACTTAATAATCGACGTTATATGCCACATCTGGAATATCATATAACTGCAAACAGAAGTCGTTTCCACCCCTAACCCTGTTTCCGTGTGTACAGCGTTAACGTTTCTACATATACGTTAAACATTTAGTACAGAAGTGCTTGATATCTAATATATTCTTGATAAAGGATCAGTGTTGGTCCGTCAATGTTTTTTTAAAGATTCTCTTCTGATTATTATCAGTAATTGTGGTAAAATTCTACTTGATCATTCACCTCTGTACTGAAGCTGATCCGCAAAATTATGTTCCTGATGTGTGTATATATTTAGATTATGTACATACTGTATCCAAAGGCCTTTTTAAAAGGAGTTCAAGTATGTAATTGCAAATGAAAATAAGCAGTTCATATTGCTATATATTTAAAGATCGCTGTTACAATATTGCTATAAATTTAAAGATCGCTGTTACAATATTGCTATATATTTAAAGATCGCTGTTACAATATTGGTATATATTTAAAAATCACTGTTAAAATATTGCTATATATTTAAAGATCGCTGTTACAATATTGCTATATATTTAAAGATCGCTGTAACAATATTGCTATATATTAAAAGATCGCTGTTACAATTTTGCTATATATTAAAGATCGCTGTTACAATATTGCTATATATTTAAAGATCGCTGATACAATATTGCTATATATTTAAAGATCGCTGTTACAATATTGCTATATATTAAAAGATCGCTGTTACAATTTTGCTATATATTAAAGATCGCTGTTACAATATTGCTATATATTTAAAGATCGCTGTTACAATATTGCTATATATTTAAAGATCGCTGTTACAATATTGCTATATATTTAAAGACCGCTGTTACAATATTGCTATATATTTTAAGATCGCTGTTACAATATTGCTATACATTTAAAGATCGCTGTTACAATAAAACAGATTGCTTTTCATATTTTTCAGTGAAGACTAAAATTTGTTGATTACAAACGCTATTGTTTTGATATCTGATATGGTGATACACTATTTTCGGCTTTTTTTATTTTGGAACAGTTCAAAACAAAGAGAAACAAAACTGAACAAACATCTTTTCTGTTCTCTTTCGTTTATATTTTTCTATCTGGCATCTCGATCGATTTAATTTCTTTAATCATATTAGTACACAAACAACATAGATTTGTAGATACACAAATAAAGGCTCTCGAAAATTGTTTTTTTTATAATTCGTAGAAGTGCGTGTGCGTGTGCGTGTGTGTGCGTGTGTGCGTGCGTGCGTGCGTGCGTGCGTGCGTGCGTGTGTGTGTGTGTGTGTGTGTGAATGCGAAAAGATATTTTCTTATTTCGACTTAGTTTTTCTTCAAAATATTTTTCCAGAGGACTTACAAAACAGCTTAGTTAAATAACATTTTGATCTTTTAGCAGGTATACTGTATCACTTATCTACTCTAGTCTTACAGGAACAAACTAAATACCTTACTGTGGTCTAGTATTTCTTTATGACAAAAATACTTGCATAACTGATTCTGTAATCTGTGAAAAAATTATACAGGTTATTGTTAAAATACAAGCTAGTTGCAATAGTGAAACGAAAGAAGGAATGCTCTCCTAGAAATACAGACAATGTATGAAAAACATGTTATATTGTAATATTGTAGTCAGTATTTCAACCGCTTCTCTCTCTCTCTCTCTCTCTCTCTCTCTCTCTCTCTTTGCCATGGAAATCACTGCATACATATATATTGTATATATTTATATATTGCAGTATTGTAGTCCGTACTTAACGGCTTTCCTCTCTCTCTCTCTATCTATCTATCTATCTTTCTCTATCTCTCTCTCACACACACACACACACTCACTATCTCTCTCTCTCTCGCTCACTTCCTCGACAAGCCAGGGAAATTACTGCATACATATATATTCCACATATTTCACACAATTCCATATTTTGCACTTCCTTTTAAAATGCACCTTCTAACTTGTAATACATAATATTTTGTACTTCGTATTGTAATGTTTATCCGGCCGTGCTGAGTACAAAATAATTGTCGTACACTCTCTGACCTTAACCAGGTAAACTAACGTCAGTCATTAATACTTATTTACATTTCTTTTCTCTTTTAGTCAATTGTAGTTTTCCTCTCTGTCCTTTTTTCCATTTATTAGATAAGTTGGAGAGATGCATTAGCACTTAATTAACCAGACTTGAGTTTCTTCCGGCTTTCTTGCTATTCAACATTTATGATAATTCAAAAAAGAAAAAAATGTTCGTTTAAAACATGTACCGTTTATACAAAGATATGTTTTCACCTCACATATATCTAAAAAGAAAGTCTATCATTCATAGGATAGTGTTTTCAATGTTGAACGTGAATGAATTTGAGTGGTAACTACAAGATTAGTTACAACAAACAGACATTTCTTTTGTTTCAAAAGGTAATAATGCATACAAAATATTCTACAACTGCTGATAAAATATCTATAAAAATGTCTTATTTAATGTAAAAAGACCGCTTTCTAGTTGAAATGGAGGATCGTTCCCCTATTTACCAGTTGGGATGGAGAAATGCTCCCCTATCTACTAGTTGAGATGGAGGAATGCTCCCCTATCTACTAGTTGGGATGGAGGAATGTTCCCCTATCTACTAGTTGAGATGGAGGAATGCTCCCCTATCTACTAGTTGGGATGGAGGAATGCTCCGCTATCTACTAGTTGGGATGGAGGAATTTTCCCCTATCTACTAGATGAGATGGAGGAATGCTCCGCTATTTACTAGTTGGGATGGAGGAATGTTCCCCTATCTACTAGTTGAGATGGAGGAATGCTCCCCTATCTACTAGTTGAGATGGAGGAATGTTCCCCTATCTACTAGTTGAGATGGAGGAATGTTCCCCTATCTACTAGTTGGGATGGAGGAATGTTCCCCTATCTACTAGTTGAGATGGAGGAATGTTCCCCTATCTACTAGTTGGGATGGAGGAATGTTCCCCTATCTACTAGTTGAGATGGAGGAATGTTCCCCTATCTACTAGTTGGGATGGAGGAATTTTCCCCTATCTACTAGATGAGATGGAGGAATGCTCCGCTATTTACTAGTTGGGATGGAGGAATGCTCCCCTATCTACTAGTTGAGATGGAGGAATGCTCCCCTATCTACTAGTTGGGATGGAGGAATGTTCCCCTCTCTACTAGTTGGGATGGAGGAATGCTCCCCTATCTACTAGTTGAGATGGAGGAATGCTCCCCTATCTACTAGTTGGGATGGGGGAATGTTCACCTATCTACTAGTAAGATGGTAAGATGGAAAAATGTTCCCCTATTTACTAGTTGAGTTGGGGGAATGTTCCCCATCTATGTCTCCCTAGAAAAAGGAGAAATGGAATTTCAAATTTTCATTCTGGAAGGCTTTGATTAATGCATACAAATATTCTACAACTGCTGTTGGAATATCTATAAAAAAAATTGTCTTATTTTATATAAAGTAACCGCTTTCTTGAAAGAACCAACGAAGCCCCTAAAGTGACATTATACACAATTATTTTTTGCTGTCATATTTATTCTATTTTGATGAAATTCGTTTAAACGAAGTAAAAATTCGGTTAAATCAAATACTTTAAACGAATTAATATTTTGTTTTAAAGAATGAACGTAACAATTCATTTGGTTGTCTAGAACAGCTGGCAAAAGTAGTCACATATTCTGGAAAAAAAAGCCTCGCGCAATAAAAAAAAACGTTTTTTTTTTAATATACCGTAAAATATTATTTATCGCCTAATAAACAAAATGAAACATATATATGTATGTTGGTAGGTCTGTTCGCGGAACTATGCAGAATTAACCACTAATTCATTAACAGCAGTACTTGTAAATTTTAATCTTTACTTATTATGAAGATTATTAAGTCAATATTTTTACTATTATTATTATTATTATTATGTTTATTTGCGTTCCGTTTCCAGTGAATTTGGATAAGAATAATTGTAGATGAATTCAGAATAACGTTTGAAATAAAGGTAAAATTAAAGAATTGTACCGCGTGCAGCATTGAAAAATTTCAAGTTTCACAGAATGTATGTATATATTCAGTTCACTATGCACGTTCAATGCACGTAATTCAGATATCACTATAGAGACAGAGGTTTTTATCATCTTTTGTACACCGTTTGATCTACCTCATCGATTTGAAATTTATTTCTTCAGAAATGACTGGATAGGCACTAAAACCACAAGAGAGATAAAATGGACGGGATGAACCGCTCGCGCGAATGGCTTTAATACGCACGGTGTATGTTTTTTTATGTCAAGCTATATTATGTCACAAAGTCTGTGAGTTGTTGTTAAAAATGCAAATTCTAAGGTATAACGCTAAGAACATTATTGCACAAAGAAAAAAGTGAGAAAATATTCTTGGGGTGTGATAACACTTTTAACACGATTTTAATTTTACTTGTACATCGTCAATAATACAAAAGTAAATCATCTGAATGTCATATGATGGTTAGACAGTAGTGTATTGTAATAAATACACTAGTTTGTGATAAATTTAAGGAAAAAAAAACAGGTATAGAGGATAAACGAAACTTAATTGTTAGTATTAAGTATAGCCTTTCTATGCCTAAAAACGCCCTTCAGATTATATGCAAAATCAAACAGTATCTTTTTATATGAGGATTTAAGTAACTCTAAAAATTTGAACACTGATGGCCTAATGTAAAAATATTTCTTAATGTATTTCTTCGTAACTGATTATAGCAAGGACGTACAAACGAAGTGATACTCATCTGCTATAACCCTAAATCCACAGCATGTACAATATCTTTCATTTCTAGGAACAGAATTTTGGCCGTAACGACCTGTTTGAATACGTAAATGTAAAGCACAAAGTCTTAACCTAGTACGATATACTCTGAGACTAGGCGGTAAAATATCTAGGTAGTCTTGATAACTAAACTTGTCTTTAAAAAGAACATACTTATCTAAAACTGAATTATTTCGAATATTTCCATACCAAGTATGTGTAAACGTAACGATAAGTCTCTGTTTGAACAGCTTAAAAAACCTCCAAGAGAGATATTATCAAAATTTTCAAAAAACAAATCCAAAACCATAATCATTTAACAACTTTTTCACATAGTATACTCAGTTGTTCTCTCCGCAAGCACCATCTTGGACACCCTGTTCATAAACCTTTTTGAGAATAAGATTTTCTGTTTTAATTAACTTGCACCAATATTTTATAATGCTTTCGTAGCGTGAAATATAGAACGGGTATCTGCAAAGTTCTCCATAAACAGCAGCGTTGCAGTTATTAGTTTTAACCCAAAGGATAGGTTTAAAAATTTATTATGAATTCGTTCAATTTCTTTCGACTTTGAGAATCCCCAAATTTCTGAAGAATATCCTAAAATTGACCCAACGAAGGCATCAAATAATTGGCATAGTATTTTTGACTTCAATTTATACTAGGGATTGGAACGAATACTAATATCAATATTCGAATATTCGCTTTTTCATATTCGAATATATTCGAATATTCGTTCTTTAAGTTCAGACAGTTACCCGAATTTTGGTATCCGAACATTGGTACTGTTTTATCACCTATGCGTAGTCGGGGAAAATGCTATGTATCGTCCAGACATGGCGTAGAAATGGCTTTTTTAATGGAAGTTTTAAATACTTATTAAGTGATTGACAATACATAATATATTCCATATATTCCGTTCATTAAAACCGCCACGTGAAATAAGTCCAAACACGCGAGGGAGGCATGTTGTTGTTGTTTTTTTGTTTTTTTGGTTTGTTTTTTAGAGCTTATTTCAGTATTGTTAAGAGATGATCAAACTTAAAGCAATGATGAGGTTTTTTTTATCAAATATACTTATAAAAGGAAATATTTGAACTATTCTACTGATTGGGCAGCAATTTAAAAAAGTGTAATCAATAGAGTTATAAGCGTGAATGGATGTTCGTTTTCGTAGAACATGACGCGAATCCTTGAATATTGCGAGACAAACAACTTCTAAAATTTGTGAAATAACCGGGCGCCAATTAAAATTAACAAAAGATAAGAAGGTATTACAATTACTCCAGTTGTAAAACTGTTAATCCATAACGATTGTCCCTGCCAATTATGCATTGCCATTTTACTGTTAATTGGATTAATTTCGACACGCAATAAACAAACACAACAATACCAAACAGACTGGGTTTTTTGCATAATCAGAATGCCTACATTCATAAAAAAAATCAATGATGCTTTATTTAAAAAAAAAAATCATTATAGAATATTCGAATTTGATTTTCAGATTCGAATATTCGGTCGATTTTTGAATATTCGTTCCCATCCCTAATTTATACTTATTACAATCATTCAATAATGTATTTAATGCCTTTACAGTTTTACCAGCTAAATGTTCTTGATTTAAAATAAAACTTCCGGTGTAATTAAAAACGGTGCCCAAATAATTGAAATCATTTACAACTTCTATCATATGTTCCCCATAAACCAAATGTCAACGCTAGAAATAAAGTATTCGTTTAGCAAACAATCATTACCATGAGCGTTACCAGCCTTCAGGCATTTAAGTGCATTTACAATTTCATCGATTGTGATAGGTAGATCTGACTCTTCAAAACTGACCTCAGAACTGTCAAAATCATGACTATCACAAAACCGTTCAGACTCTTCATTATGACCCTGTGAAATATTATTACTTTATCTTGCAAAATACAGATGGAACTCTCCTAAACAAATAACATCTGTCTGATTACATTTACATAATAAGGGAAGCAACACTGCGCTTGGTTTCAAAACATTTGAACTCAGTGTAACTTCCCCTTTCCTATCAGTAGCTCCCGAAGTTAGTGTATTTTGAACATTTTAGAAATGTTGTTGTTCCTCATTTTTCTTTCATTATTATTTCAATAATAATAATAATAATAATAATAATAATAATTTTAAAATTATAATTTTATTTCATATCCATTAGGCTAATAAACATGTACATTCACAATGGTGAACAGCACACTGGCAACAAATTGGGTAGAAAGTTTTAACTCTGTATACAGTATAAGATACCAGGCTATTTTCACAATACAGTTAGTTACTAATTCCTACATCAATACAACACATAGAAGACCAGTTTTACGTTCACCAGTTATATTACCAGCGATAGACACTGAAAAACTGTGTGTTGAAGCAATTTGAAGTCTTGCTTGCAGTCGTTCATGCGTAGAGTTGGAGGTTGAGGTTAAAATTACCGTATTGTTACCCATATGATCGATGCCCCCTGCAGAGATTACTTATTCTATGTTGCGAAGGTAAGCGCAATATACAGAAAGCATCCCGTTCCAGAGTCAGCCCTGGTTCTTTTGCATGCTCAGCGAACAGCACTGATACATGGGACCTCGGTTTAAGGTCTCATTCGAAAGACAAATAGTAATGTTAGTGGAGGAGCGGGGGATCGATCTCGTGACCCCTGGGTTACCAGTCCAGCTTGCTACCACTGGACCACTGATCCGCTCCCTCATATTGTTAGGGTAGGGATTGACACTTCAGCGCAGAGATGACCAACAGTCTTGACCAAAGACTCCTCTCACTGTCAATTATTGATCATGTAATCAGTGATTTTATTTTCTGATTGGTTGTTTGTTTTAGTTTCGGGTGTTTTGTAATATAGGGGTAGAGGGTTTGTGCGATGCACCTTTGTCAGAGACGCACCTTTTTGGGTTAGGGTTAAGAGCTAGCATACGAAAATGATCGGGCGATCAGTTTGAGGTTACAAAGGTTACCTCACTTACCTCAAATTTACAAGTATTTATAATCATAACCATTGGTCTTCATTATATTTCCACTAAATTTTTATAGTTGTTAGTAATACTAAATTACTATTTTTAGTCTTTTTTATTCTAAAAAACATTTTCATTTCTTTATACTTTTTTAACTGTAGATGATTTTGTTTCAAACATTTGAGTATATTATTCATATATATATTCTATAAAATAAACCAAAATAATGATTTAAAAGAAATGAGCAAAATAAGATTGTGACTTAGCGAGTGCATTATTTTAGTTAGAGTATGGTGAACTGTTCCAGCTGCCTGGAAGAGACAGACGGCTTTATAAATAAAATTGTTTTGCGAGGCTATAGGGCAGATAAACATCTCCATGTTATTGTTTATTTTTTAGAGTATTTCACTAAATATTACCGTAACAGCAGTTTGAAATGAATGAAAAAATAAAAGATTTTTGTACTTAATAAATATTAAAGTTCACGTTGTCTTGTTATTTTCCGACTATTATTTTGAGAGTATTATTTATGTGTAAACAAAATAATCATGTGCAAAAAAATACATTTTACACTGCAACTTACATGTTATGGATTCTGCAAATCCTTGTCAAATACACACCCAAACATACTTGTCTAGCGGTTCCATGTCCTGAGACGACATGGAAGAAAACTATATTATTTGTTAAATAGAATGAAATGGAAACTTAATGAACACAGTGTAGAAGTTGAACTTAACAGTTTCTATCAATTGTTTTAAATGAAAGCATATGTATATAAATTTAAAAAGTTGAATATTTACTGCATTGCATATTGAAATGCTTTAACGCCACTGACTCGTAGTACATTATGTTTCGTCAAAATTAATGTCATACCTAGGGTTAGGTTTTAGAGGGTTAGGGTTAGGGTATAGGATAAAATACGAGATGTCAATTGCAACTTGTCAAAAAGATGTCAAACTTTTCTGATTGGCTGTTTTGGTCACATGATTTTTTTCGAATGGTGAAATTTCGGCCGCTCGAAACAAAAATACCGCGTTTTTTTCATTATTTTCAAATATTATTATTGACATTATTAATAAAGATATAATTATACAATTAACAATAATATGTTAAGTATTACCCTGCCTAATGAATAAAGAAAACTATAATAAAATACGTCTATCCGTCTGTTCAGGATAGCTAGTGAAAGTAGTGCCATTTTCTGAAAAATCGGCGCGCGGTAAAAAATCGCAGTTTTTCATTATTTTTGAATATTAATTATGACAACATTTATTAAGATAAAATTATAAAATAAACACCATATTGTAGAACATTGTCTTGCCTAATAAATAAAATAAAATATATATAGATATATCCGTCCGTTTGTTCAGGGTAGCTCACACAAGTAACCACATTTTTACAAAAATCCGTTCTATTTCCCGTAAATTTACCGCTAGTGGCCTATTTTTCGAGTCGTACAGACGGACAAACTTGTTCATGTTAATAGAACGAGCAGTTTTCAATAGAGGAAACATAGCGCAACATGAAAATGCAAAACCCTGTGAAAAAATATAATAAATAAAGCCTTTCCGACGCCGACAAAGGTAAAAAATACGCCAAATGAGTACCCAAGGGTGGTACTGGGGTTCAAGTCGGCAGACCCTTAAAAGATAAGCTTTGAAGCCGCGCAATACATGGAATGAATAGGTATTAAATAGTAATTTAAAATCGCATAAATAATTTCTGAATTTGCCTATACTTAGTTAGAAATAATTGCCGAAAGTTTGTGAAAAAAACCGTCGGATTACTAAATTTTGGCTTTTTTTTGCCTGTTACTATTGAACCCGACGGGCTAGAACTAAGTTTAATACGTCATTTTAAAGGTCTTTATAAGCTTTATGCTTTGCAGTTTACTTCGACTAAATCCGTATTACGTTATACTTTTTATGCCCAAATTTGGAAAAGGGCCATGGGAAACAAGAAAGTATCCTGAAAACCGACTAAAAAAATGACATAATTTCCTTATATGGAAGCGGAGGACCTGGCTAATACCAGTTATCGAAAGGTCTCGACGACCCGCATCTTTTGAGACCAAAAAACCTAGGATCGAACATAAAACAAAATCTCAGCCTATGTTCGTTCAAATTTGCAGACTTATGCAGGGTTTCAAATGTAACCTAGGAAGGGTGGCAAAATCGAAAATTTGTGCCAAAGCCAAAGAACTTTTTTATTTGTGCAGGGTTATAGGTCAGGTCAAGGTGATGAATTATTGACCATTAGAGGTCACGAAAAGTGTTACGTAATCGCGGGAGGGTTAACTTTTGACGTCTCCCGGTGGCCCCAAATTCAAGGGGGCATAACTCCAAGAAAAAGTTAACCCGGTTGGGAAAACTCGACGAATTACACTCCCCCTGGACGAGATCTACAAGTGTGCCAAGTTTCATCAATATCTAACGACTAGAAGTTTTAAAACCCCAGGCTCAAAATAGGTCAGGGCCACGGGTGCAAATAGACCAAAATTAGGGTTAGGGTTAGGGTTAGGGTTAGGGTTAGGGTTTAGGGTTAGGGTTAGGGTTAGGGTTAGGGTTAGGGTTTAGGGTTAGGGTTAGGGTTAGGGTTAGGGTTAGGGTTAGGGTTTAGGGTTAGGGTTAGGGTTAGGGTTAGGGTTAGGGTTAGGGTTAGGGTTTAGGGTTAGGGTTAGGGTTAGGGTTAGGGTTAGGGTTAGAGTTAGGGTTAGGGTTAGGGTTAGGGTTAGGGTTAGGGTTTAGGGAATAGGCAAAGTGCGAAAGATGCGCATCTGAGATTTGGGTTAGGGTTAGGGTTAGGGTTAGGGTTAGGGTTAGGGTTAGAGCTGAATGACGTGGATGCCCAAATGGGCATTCGAATGATGCCCAAAATGAATTTGATTGGTCAATATTATCACATGGTAACAATGTGCTATTTATAGAATATAGTCACATGATACCAATATGCTTTATATAGAATGCATTATATTATATATAAAATATGCCATTTTATTCTCGCTATCCTGAACAGACGGACGGACGGATGTTTAATATTTTTGTTGTATATTTTAGAGGAGACTCTCGCGTACAATATGTGATATCATTTATAAAAGTATCTTTATTAATAATGTCATAATTAATAAGTAAATATGACCTAAAACAGCTATTTTCAATAGAAATGTATTATATGATGCATATTTGATTAGATCACGTGACTTGAAAATACATCCGGGCACATGTTCATAAATTATTTTCAGAGCGCCATTTTGAGTTTGGACACCATTGTGAACAGTGCATTCTTTGTGTGTTAAATTGTTTGATAAATATTGACTTAGTACTTTGACAATTGTGCAGTGTTTATTGTGTATTGTGTTTTAAGATTTGGATTTTATTGTTTGCAAAGGAATTAAGAAAAAAGGTATGTGTTATTTTATTTTTGATGAATGAATATTTAATGGCTGAATTTGTTTTTCATAGTTTACATTTCATAATTGAAAATTATTATATTGAAGACAATAGTTAATAATACTGTTGATGATAATTATAATAATAATTGATATTTGATCTGTTATTTTATTGCTTGATGCCATTTCTTGTATGGAAAATGTAAAAATGGCGTCGCAATGGTGTCCTATATAGAAATGTATATAGAAAAAAGGGCTGGAAAAAAGAACAAAGATATCTATTTTTAGTAACAAAGCTAACTAACCCTAACCTATATAACAATATATAATATGTTACCGAGTATCTATATAACCTAAGACAACCCAAGACAACCTTTGGATTTTAGACTACACCCAACCCCTAACCTACCATAACCTTCGATAATCTAGTGAACCTAAGACAACCTAAGCTAATCTTTTCCATTTGGGACATAACCTAAGACAATCTAAGACAACCTTTTGATTTTCGACTACTCCCAACCCCTAATCTACCATAACCTTCGATAATCTAGACAACCTAAGACAACCTAAGCTAATCTTTTCCATTTGGGACATAATGTAAGAGAACCTAAGACAACTTTTGATTTTCGACTACACTTAACCCCTAACCTATCATAACCTACGACTATCTAGACAACCTAAGACAACCCAAGCTAATCTTTTCGATTTCCTACATAACCTGAGACAACCCAAGGTAACCTTTTGATTTTCGACTACACTTAACCCCTAACCTACCATAACCTTCGACTATCTATACAACCTACGACAACCCAAGCTAATATTTTTAATTTGGGACATAATCTTAGACAAGCCAAGGTAACCTTTTGATTTTCGACTACACTTAACCCCTAACCTACCATAACCTTCGACTATCTATACAACCTAAGACAACCCAAGCTAATATTTTTAATTTGGGACATAATCTTAGACAAGCCAAGGTAACCTTTTGATTTTCGACTACACTTAACCCCTAACCTACCATAACCTTCGACTATTTAGACAACCTAAGACAACCCAAGGTAATCTTTTCAATTTGTGACATAACCTAAGACAACCCAATGTAACCTTTTCATTTTAGACTACACTTAACCCCTAACCTACCATAACCTTCGACTATCTAGACAACCTAAGACAACCCAAGGTAATTTTTTTTCAATTTGGGACATAACCTAAGACAAGCCAAGGTAACCTTTTGATTTTAGACTATACTTAACCCCTAACCTACCATAACCTTCGACTATCTAGACAACCTAAGACAACCCAAGGTAATTTTTTTAAATTTGGGACATAACCTAAGACAAGCCAAGGTAACCTTTTGATTTAAGACTATACTTAACCCCTAACCTACCATAACCTTCGACTATCTAGACAACCTAAGACAACCAAAGGTAATCTTTTTGATTTGTGACATAACCTAAGACAACCCAAGGTAACCTTTTGATTTTAGACTATACTTAACCCCTAATCTAGCATAACTTTCGACTATCCACATAATATAAGACAATCCAACATAATCTTTTTGATTTTCGACTACACTCAACCCCTAACTTAGCATAACTTTCTACTATCCACATAATCTAAGACAACCCGACATAACTTTTTGCATTTCTACTACACTTAACCCCTAATCTAGCATAACCTTCGACTATCGAAATAATCTAAGAGAATGTAACATAATCTTTTTGATTTTCCTGAATGTTTTCTATATTTTGACTACACTTTGTTTTTCTCTTTCAGGTATGGATGAGATTGAAATTGAAGAAGATGATTTTGCAACGGTTGCAGAAGAGAATAACAACTTCTTAAATTCTTTGTACGAGCACAATAGTTTAATGTCATTTCTGAATAGAGGTAAAGTGATATACGCACGTAGCGTATGCGTTGAAGAAGCTGATCGTGATGTATTTTTTAAGTATGAGACTGATGTAGATGGTTGCGTTGTAGAGTTAAACTCGTTTATAGGTATAAAAATGCCTGTTCGCCACTTGACAGTTTTTCACAGAGATCATGTTCGTATGATTAGGACTTTCTTAAAGAAACACGTGAACTTGACAAAGTACACCAGAGATGTTTTGCCATGCTTTAGTCACAGTGTAGGATTCCAGTTGTTTTACGAATATGGGTGGGAAGGTTGGATCGGCATTATACCCAGTCCCAGTAAATGTAAACATAAAGTTAATGCTAAAATGGTATCAGAAATAGGAAGTACTTACTTCAAAACAGTGAGGGTATATTTTCAAAAGAAATTATTTGCACAGAAATCTACATTGATGAGAACATTAGCTAAGAACGATATGAATGATGTACGTAACTTTTCCGTGTTGCCCGATGATAAAGAACGCATATTTGCTATCTTACAAGAAGCCATCGACGAGACTAAGTTGCCAGAAGAGTTTGAAAGGGTACTATTTTGTTTCCGATTCGGCGAGAAATCGAGAAATGGGATTAATCTAAATGTTTTTAATTTGTCTGAAGTAAAAGAAGTGACAGTGCACTCTGCTGTTGATATATACAGTGACACATTTGAGTTAATGTGGTCCATGTCAGGATTGCAGGGCATTGTTGGTAATAGAGGCACCCTGTCAACATGTTTATCTTTTAGAGACTGTGGAAATTTTCAGAGCAACCTTGATGGGAAAATGATGGATATTTGTAAAGATTTAAAAGAGGTATGCCATAACACGTCAGGAGATATAAGATTCATGCAGTTGTACGTCGATGTACCGCATCGTAAACCTAATTCAAGGTTTCATCCGGTGTCGGGTTGTATTGCCGGTGGACTAGTGTTTCATAAAGAAACGTATTCAGCATTCAAAGGAGATGCTGGCAGGTATATTTCCACATTGGAGAGTAATTTCTGTCTTCTAGAGAAAAGCTCATGCCGTTTGGAGGTTGTTCACACAGTAAAAGAAGTGAAAGATGCCATACATGCCACGGACTTCATAAACGTGCAGAATGTGTTCTCACTTTTGAAAAAGTACCCACTGATAGTGCCTTTTGAGATAGGAATGGTAAGAGCTGTACACCATGTAGGTCACTATATAGTTACTAAGCTGAAAAGTCTTCTGGACAACTACTCCGGAACAGGAAATATAGAAGCAATGTGGAGAGCGTATCAGTTGGAACTTGCAGCGGAAAAAATGTTATGGGGAACTCCATTCTCAAGTGTTAGCCATTTGCTCTCGGTAAATCTTGGACCAGGGCGACTTGAAGAAAGTAGAAGTTTAACAGATCAGAAAGGCTTTTTAGCGTTAGAACGTTGGACAGCGTGTATGGCAACTGAATACAGCATTCCTCCATGCTGTCTATGGAGTCAGTCTGCACTTATGCAAAGAATGATAAGACGATCAGCTGGCCTGCACGATGTGTTAGGAAGTTGTCCCTTCGTTGTTGGTAGGCGATTGGTACACAGCTTGATAATGGATATGTATGAGGATGCTAAATTGCCTTGTAGAATAGAAGAATTTAAACAGGAGCTATTCATTGAACAACCAACAATGTTTCACGTTAGTGGTGGTGTTACATTAAAGCGACTATCTGATGTGCTAAGTGCAAATAGAAGAGTTGGTACGCATATGGTATTTGGCTGTCAGTGTAAACTGATTCGTAACTCAAAGTCTGATCTAGCTGAAGTGATTGTTGAAGGTTTAAAGGACTTGCGTCTTAAGCACTTTCCAGCATTGAAACTGTATGACGTCCATTGTAATGCAATTCTGTCTTGGGACAAACGTTATGGCCTGTGGAAAATATTCTATAATGAGGAAACGTCTGGTGAACTGGTGCAATGTCCTATTACGCTAACCAAATTCATCGTAACAGAGCTGGAGATGCGCAGACTAGTGTATGCAAGCAAGCTAAAGTCAGCTCCAAGCAGGTTTCCTTGGATAGCCTCATGTGTTAGAAAGTTATCGCACGAGAAGCTAAATAATGATCAACTCGTTTGCGTGTTAAGCTTTGTTTCGTGTATAGCCTTAATGATGAATGGGTGGTTCGTTGACTACAATCAATTGGAGGTGTTATGTAATGATTTGCCAATGAAGCAACACAGACTTAAAGATCTTGAAATTCAGAGTAAACTGTTATTGTCACAGTTCAATACGATACAGCTGTACCGTTTGCATCACAGTATTCCATCACGTATTGTCACGAAGGGGTCAGAAAACAATGCAAGTACTTCAAAAGAGCAGCAACCCCGAAAAGAGGAAACTGTATCGGAAACTGTACAAGTAGAGAGCGTTAATACTTTACGGATATCTGATGATGCGGAAGAAGAGAAAAACCAGAGGATTCAACCTCGCCTGCCGACGTGTCTACCATTGACAAAAAGTAAATTGAAGTGGAACAGTGAAGAAATTGAAATTTTGTACAAGGTGACGGGAAAGAAAAGAAAGCACGATGAAGTTTACGAATTGTATAAGGCAGAATGCCTGAAACAGAATATACCTTTTCACGGGAAAGAGGCATTTCGTCGGAAGTTACAACGTGTTGAGAAAGACATGGATAATGATAAAAGTTGAATGTGCATTTAAATTCAATGAAATAAGTTGTGCCTGCGATCACAAGTGACACTCGGATTTATCATTAAATAAGTTGTGCCTCCGATCACAAGTGACACTCGGATTACAAAAAAATATAAATTTCTTTTAGTTGATGCAAAAACTGACAACTTTATTTATACATTTTTTATACATTATATAGATTTTTCTTTATTTCTTTTTAATATGAATCAAATAGAATTAACACTCAAAAGGGTCGACGACTGGTTTTTCTCTTCTTGGCTTGTCTAAGATTATGCCCCAAATTAAAAATATTAGCTTGGGTTGTCTTAGGTTGTATAGATAGTCGAAGGTTATGGTTGGTTAGGGGTTAGGTGTATTCGAAAATCAAAAGGTTACCTTGGGTTGTCTTAGGTTATGTAGGAAATCGAAAAGATTAGCTTAGGGTTGTCTTAGGTTGTCTAGATAGTCGAAGGTTATGGTAGGTTAGGGGTTAAGTGTAGTCGAAAATCAAAAGTTGTCTTAGGTTCTCTTAGATTATGTCCCAAATGGAAAAGATTAGCTTAGGTTGTCTTAGGTTGTCTAGATTATGGAAGGTTATGGTAGATTAGGGGTTGGGAGTAGTCGAAAATCAAAAGGTTGTCTTAGATTGTCTTAGGTTATGTCCCAAATAGAAAAGATTAGCCTAGGTTGTCTTAGGTTCACTAGATTATCGAAGGTTATGGTAGGTTAGGTTTGATTTTCAACTACTCCCAACCCCTAACCTACCATAACCTTCGATAATCTAGACAACCTAAGACAACCTAAGCTAATCTTTTTGATTTTGGGTCATAATCTAAGACAACCTAAGACAACCTTTTGATTTTCGACTACTCGCAACCCCTAACCTACCATAACCTTCGATAATCTAGACAACCTAAGACAACCTAAGCTAATCTTTTTGATTTTGGGTCATAATCTAAGACAACCTAAGACAACCTTTTGATTTTCGACTACTCGCAACCCCTAACCTACCATAACCTTCGATAATCTAGACAACCTAAGACAACCTAAGCTAATCTTTTTGATTTTGGGTCATAATCTAAGAGAACCTAAGACAACCTTTTGATTTTCCACTACTTCCAACCCCTAACCTACCATAACCTTCGATAATCTAGACAACCTAAGACAACCTAAGCTAATCTTTTTGATTTTGGGTCATAATCTAAGACAACCTAAGACAACCTTTTGATTTTCGACTACTCCCAACCCCTAACCTACCATAACCTTCGATAATCTAGACAACCTAACACAACCTAAGCTAATCTTTTTGATTTGGGTCATAATCTAAGACAACCTAAGACAACCTTTTGATTTTCGACTACTCCCAACCCCTAACCTACCATAACCTTCGATAATCTAGTGAACCTAAGACAACCTAAGCTAATCTTTTCCATTTGGGACATAACCTAAGACAATCTAAGACAACCTTTTGATTTTCGACTACTTCCAACCCCTAATCTACCATAACCTTCCATAATCGAGATTTACTTCAAACTTACATATATTATGTCTTTAAGTGTGTTATTCACGAATCCGAAGTAAAAACTGAAATAACTTGAACGGTTGATTTTTTAGAATTTTTTTTTTAATTTTATGGTTCGGGGTTGACCCTTTTTGGAAAATTTTTTTTTATCTCCGATTCATTCCATATTTGGTATTATGATAAACTATAATAACCTATTTACGAATATGCATTTACTTTTTAAATTCGAAGTCATTTGTTTATTTTATTGCATGTCAAATAGGTCTAAAATAGCCTATTTTCATTGTCAGAGACCCTCTTTGGTTGTCTCCCCTTTTGACCCTGTGACCTCTGACCTTTCCAAATTATCATTTTCTGAAAGTGCAGTCTCATATCAATAATAATATGTATTAATCTTCAAGCTATCTGTCTAAGATATGAAATAATAATACTTTGAAAATGATATAAAACACTACTTTTCCTCTTTACAGACAGTGGTATAAGTGCAAACGTTTCGGATGGGAACAGACGGACGAACAACATAAGATGCTTCCTGTTTCAACTTTATCGAATATCCGTGGTACAAGAAAAACCAAAAATTCATCTGAAATAATTGTATTTTTATATTTGCAGGCATTAAAATGAATGAAAACTATATTTTTTCGTACCTTATACTACCCCATATCAGTCGGACGTACAGATGGACATGTAAGTACAGACACATATATACATACACAGATCTTTAAAAGAAAAACAGTTCATAATAACCAGGAAAAAATAATTGAAAAAAATGGAATAATTATAAAAGAAAAACGAGTTCAAAGTAAGGCAATATTTTGTATTTCAACATTTTTATAAGAAAAATCCAAGTGTCAAAGTGCAAGAAATCAATTGGATTCAAATGCTTATTTTGACTTTACTTTTTAAGATATAAGTATGTATTATACATCATATTGTAGATAAAAGCCTCAGAAAATAAGCAATATAAATAATATGAAAATATGTCCGTCCGTCTGTTCAGGTGAGGTAGCGAAAGTACTCCTGTACTTAATGAAAATCGGCCATTCTGAATAAAGAAATCGCGTATATGCATTACTTTCAAATGCTAATTTTGACTTCAGTTTTAAAGCTATAATTATATTTTAAACACCATATTATAGGGCATTTCCTTGCCTTATACAAGAAAAAAAAAACTGAATTAAAATATGTCCGTCCGTCTGTTCAGGATACTTAGGCAAAATAAGCCTCAAGATAAAAAAAATCAAGTTTTTCGTTAATTTCAACTGATTATTTTGACACCATTTTTAAAGATATAATTAAGAATTATATATCAAACTGTAGAGAAATATATGGCCAAAATAACAAAGAAAAGTATAGTAAAATATCTCCGTCCGTCTGTTCAAGACAGCTACTGAAAGTAACCCTATTTAATAGCCATACTTAACTAAAAATCGGCCGCGCGGAATAAAGAAATCGCGTATATGTATTACTTTCAAATGCTTATGTTGACTTCATTTTTTAAGATACTATTATATATTATACATGGTATTGTAGACAAAACAATTGCCTAATAAGCAAAGAAAATTATTTTAAAATATATCTATCCGTCTGTTCAGGACAATTAGCGAAAATAGTCACATTTTCTAAAAAAATAATAAAAATTTCATTATTTTCAAATATTAATTTTGACCTTATTTATTAAGATTAAAGTACAAAATTAACATTATTTTGTAGCATGTTACTTTGCCTAATAAAACATATAAAACACTTGAATATATGTCCGTCCGTCTGTTCAGGACAGGTGGTGAAAGTAACCCTATTTCATAGTCATACTTAGTAAAAATCGGCCGCGCGCAATGAAGAAGTCGCGTACATGCATTACTTTCAAATGCTTATTTTGACTTTATTTTTTTAGATATAATTCTATATTATACATGGTATTGTAGACAAAATCATGGGCTAATAAACAAAGAAAATTATTTTAAAATATGTCCGTCCGTCTGTTCCAGACAGTTAGTGAAAATAGTCACATTTTCTAAAAAAATCGGCCTCACGGAATAAAAATTTCATTATCTTCAATTATTATTTTTGACTTTATTTATTAAGATAGAATTATAAAATAAACACTATATTGTAGCAAATTATATTGCCTAATAAAACATATAAAACAACTGTATATATGTCCGTCTGTCTGTTCAATACAGTTAGCCAAAATGGTCACATGTTCCGAAATTTCGGCCGCTCGAAACAAAAATACCGTGTTTTTTTCATTATTTTCAAATATTAATATTGACATTATTAATAAAGATATAATTATACAATTAACAATATTATGTTAAGTATTACCTTGCCTAATGAATAAAGAAAACTATTATAAAATACATCTATCCGTCTGTTCAGGATAGCTAGTGAAAGTAGTACCATTTTCTGAAAAATCGGCCGCGCGGTAAAAAAATCGCGGTTTTTCATTATTTTTGAATATTAATTATGACAACATTTATTAAGATAAAATTATAAAATAAACACCATATTGTAGAACATTGTCTTGCCTAATAAATAAAATAAAATATATATAGATATATCCGTCCGTCTGTTCAGGGTAGCTCACACAAGTAACCACATTTTTACAAAAATCCGTTCTATTTCCCGTAAATTTACCGCTAGTGGCCTATTTTTCGAGTCGTACAGACTTAGATTATATAGATACTCAGTAACATATTATATATTGTTATAGAAGGTTAGGGTTAGTTAGCTTTGTTACTAAAATAGATTACTTGATGTTTGCGTACTACGTCATTGTTGGCCTCTTATATAGTTAACATTCATCATATATGCAGTCAGTCTATAGTTTGGAATCATAGAGTTCGGTTCGTGTTTTGTGTATCAAATTGGATATAATTTCATTGGATTAGGATTAGAAAAGGTAAGTTGATTTCTTTAATTATACATAATAAAACGTTGTTTTTATTGTTGTGTTTCTTTTAAATTGTCAACTGATTTTTCAAAAAAGATATTTTAATTTAAATAGTTAAAGATGAAGTAGGATTTTTTATGTGTTTTCTTTTTTTTCAAATTGAGATAATAAAACGTCCAATAGTTTGTCAAGGGCATAATTTTGTCACTTTAAGTCAGAAGTATTTGAAAATTGGTATGCATGCTTATCACATTAAGATAAAGTGAATAGCTCAAGAACCGTAACTCTGCCTTACAAAGTTTTTAAATTATCTCCCTTTGATTGATTTTTATATTGAATTTTCGCCGGAGCATAACTTTGTCACCATAAGTCGGAATTACTTGAAATTTGGTATGTTTGCTTATCACATTAAGGCAAAGTGCATAGCATAAGAACCGTAACTCTAGCTTATACAGTTTTTAAATTATTCCCCTTTGACTGATTTCTATAATAAATTTCTTGTCCGGGCGGGGCATAACTTCGTCACCTTGAGTCGGAATGACTTGAAACTTGGTATGCATTCTTATAACATTAAGGCGGAATGCAAAACTTAGGAACCGTAACTCCAGCTTATATAGTTTTTAAATTATTCCCCTTTGATTGATTTTTATAATGAATTTCTGGCCCGGCCCATAACCTAGTCATCTTAAATCAGAATTACTTCAAACTTGCTATGCCTGCTTATCCCATTAACGTTAACTGCACAACACAGAAACCGTAACTCCAGCTTACACAGTTTTTAAATTATTCCCGTTTGATTGATTTTTATAGTGAATTTCATGTCCGGTGCAATAGTAATTGATAAACACTTTAATGTAATGGCTCTATAGAATAACCCGTTCTGTTATACTTACAACTATTTTCTATTTTTTCCAGATCTTCAAAATGAGTTGTGATGATAATTCATTTGTTACGGCGGTAGTGGAGAAATCAGAGCGGTACTTAGCGGGAGAAGTTGCCAAAGTACACAAGCAAATAAATACAATTAAAGGCAGCCATGAATCAGACAAGGTAAAAATAGCTAACCTACAACTGGACAATAAGGAACTTAAAAAAACAGTTGAAGATTTAAACAATACTGTGGAGGGACTATCCAATCAAGTTGTAAAATTAACAAATGAGTTTACAACCCTTAAGGAATCGGTTAAAAAAAGCAGACACACAGACCCACTTCATGTAATGGAGAACGCCATAAGGGCGAGCCTTAACGTACTTATGACGGCGTCAGGATCGGCGACTGGTATGCCACCAGTGTCAGGCTTAGACATCGCGCCATTAATGGCTGCGGTACAATCGTATGGGGAACCTCAGGCAACAAGTTCGCCGAAACATAGGGAAAGTACTCAACCATCTACTGGAGAAACGTCCCAGAATATTCCGCGCGTTGATGAAAGCCCTCTTCTATATAAAGCTAAGAAGGTACCTCTTTCCTTAGGGAAAAGGAAACTTCCAGCTGCTGAAGCGCCTTGGTAAGTAAACTGATATTTAACATATATTTTTGAAATTAATGTAAACGAAGCAACCGGTTTAAACCGCCCAGTAGTGTATTGCTATTGTTCGGTACGGTACGGACATATCTAAACACGATGCAAACAATTACTGTCCAATGTACTTCAAGTAAAATGAAGTAGATTTATAGATAAACGGAGCAAACCTTTATGCAAAATTATCAATAATGATGATAATAATAATTATAACAACAACAACAATAAATAAGTAAGTAAGTAAGTAAGTACAGAAATAAATAAATAAAAATGATAATAATAATAATAACAACAATTTGGTTTAAAGGCAAAGTATGTTTACTTTGGCTCCGCTCTTTGTCCATTATACTTAAATTTATAGTTTAACCTCCCCTCTTTGCTCCAATAATTGATTTAAGGTATAAACATGCAGTAGCGGTGCTTATCTGCTGTTCCTGTGCTGTTTCTTAGTAACATGTATTTTCTTAATAAATATGTTTTATGTATTATTCGTATATACATGTATTGTGTTTCCAGAATGGTTGGTGTGTTGGAAGGGCAACTTCTTTCTTAAACCCCTCACCTCCATGTTCATCTTTTGTAATTAGTTGTGTATAAAGTTTTCACTTTTTTCATGCAGATACATACATTTATTCTTTTTTCAGGATCTACACCACCTTGGAGAAGATGCCAGACAGAATCAAACAGAGGATTGAACCTTTTTACAACGTTGATCCCATGGCCACCAAAGAAAAGCTGAATAATGTCCAGAGGGCATTCGTCAAGTATAAGGCCAATGACATTTTCCAAACGAATGCATCCCTGACTCAAGGGCTAATCAATCAGTTTATAACTGAAGGCGTGGAAGAACACATCTGGACCAGGAACTTTAGTCCATCAGCAGACCTAGACTTCGATCAGTATTTGAACAACAGATTAAAGAATGAAAAAAGATCTTTAATGAACAAAAGAAAAGTGTCCAATACGGAACAAAGAATAGCGCAATATATTACGCAATCCCTGGAAGAGGAGCATTAATTCGGACTATAGTACTTTGTGGACTTTTTTTGTGGACTATCTGTTCAATAGGTCAATGTGGACAGAAAGCACTGTCGTCGACCCGTTTTACTGCTAATTTGTGGACTTTATTTGTTCAATAGGTCAATGTGGACAGAAAGCACTGTCGTCGACCCGTTTTACTGTTAATTTGTGGACTTTATTTGTTCAATAGGTCAATGTGGACAGAAAGCACTGTCGTCGACCCGTTTTACTGTTAATTTGTGGACTTTATTTGTTCAATAGGTCAATGTGGACAGAAAGCACTGTCGTCGACCCGTTTTACTGTTAATTTGTGGACTTTATTTGTTCAATAGGTCAATGTGGACAGAAAGCACTGTCGTCGACCCGTTTTACTGCTAATTTGTGGACTTTATTTGTTCAATAGGTCAATGTGGACAGAAAGCACTGTCGTCGACCCGTTTTACTGTTAATTTGTGGACTTTATTTGTTCAATAGGTCAATGTGGACAGAAAGCACTGTCGTCGACCCGTTTTACTGCTAATTTGTGGACTTTATTTGTTCAATAGGTCAATTTGGACAGAAAGCACTGTCGTCGACCCGTTTTACTGTTAATTTGTGGACTTTATTTGTTTAATAGGTCAATGTGGACAGAAAGCACTGTCGTCGACCCGTTTTACTGCTAATTTGTGGACTTTATTTGTTCAATAGGTCAATGTGGACAGAAAGCACTGTCGTCGACCCTTTTGAGTGTTAATTCTATTTGGTTCATATTAAAAAGAAATAAAGAAAAATCTATATAATGTATAAAAAATGTATAAATAAAGTTGTCAGTTTTTGCATCAACTAAAAGAAATTTATATTTTTTTGTAATCCGAGTGTCACTTGTGATCGGAGGCACAACTTATTTAATGATAAATCCCAGTGTCACTTGTGATCGCAGGCACAACTTATTTCATTGAATTTAAATGCACATTCAACTTTAATCATTATCCATGTCTTTCTCAACACGTTGTAACTTCCGACGAAATGCCTCTTTCCCGTGAAAAGGTATATTCTGTTTCAGGCATTCTGCCTTATACAATTCGTAAACTTCATCGTGCTTTCTTTTCTTTCCCGTCACCTTGTACAAAATTTCAATTTCCTCACTGTTCCACTTCAATTTACTTTTTGTCAATGGTAGACACGTCGGCAAGCGAGGTTGAATCCTCTGGTTTTTCTCTTCTTGGCTTGTCTAAGATTATGCCCCAAATTAAAAATATTAGCTTGGGTTGTCTTAGGTTGTATAGATAGTCGAAGGTTATGGTTGGTTAGGGGTTAGGTGTATTCGAAAATCAAAAGGTTACCTTGGGTTGTCTTAGGTTATGTAGGAAATCGAAAAGATAAGCTTAGGGTTGTCTTAGGTTGTCTAGATAGTCGAAGGTTATGGTAGGTTAGGGGTTAAGTGTAGTCGAAAATCAAAAGTTGTCTTAGGTTCTCTTAGATTATGTCCCAAATGGAAAAGATTAGCTTAGATTGTCTTAGGTTGTCTAGATTATGGAAGGTTATGGTAGATTAGGGGTTGGGAGTAGTCGAAAATCAAAAGGTTGTCTTAGATTGTCTTAGGTTATGTCCCAAATGGAAAAGATTAGCTTAGGTTGTCTTAGGTTCACTAGATTATCGAAGGTAAAGGTAGGTTAGGTTTGATTTTCGACTACTCCCAACCCCTTACCTACCATAACCTTCGATAATCTAGACAACCTAAGACAACCTAAGCTAATCTTTTTGATTTTGGGTCATAATCTAAGACAACCTAAGACAACCTTTTGATTTTCGACTACTCGCAACCCCTAACCTACCATAACCTTCGATAATCTAGACAACCTAAGACAACCTAAGCTAATCTTTTTGATTTTGGGTCATAATCTAAGACAACCTAAGACAACCTTTTGATTTTCGACTACTCGCAACCCCTAACCTACCATAACCTTCGATAATCTAGACAACCTAAGAGAACCTAAGCTAATCTTTTCCATTTGGGTCATAATCTAAGACAACCTAAGACAACCTTTTGATTTTCGACTACTCGCAACCCCTAACCTACCATAACCTTCGATAATCTAGACAACCTAAGACAACCTAAGCTAATCTTTTTGATTTTGGGTCATAATCTAAGACAACCTAAGACAACCTTTTGATTTTCGACTACTCGCAACCCCTAACCTACCATAACCTTCGATAATCTAGACAACCTAAGACAACCTAAGCTAATCTTTTTGATTTTGGGTCATAATCTAAGACAACCTAAGACAACCTTTTGATTTTCGACTACTCGCAACCCCTAACCTACCATAACCTTCGATAATCTAGACAACCTAAGACAACCTAAGCTAATCTTTTTGATTTTGGGTCATAATCTAAGACAAACTAAGACAACCTTTTGATTTTCGACTACTCGCAACCCCTAACCTACCATAACCTTCGATAATCTAGACAACCTAAGACAACCTAAGCTAATCTTTTTGATTTTGGGTCATAATCTAAGACAACCTAAGACAACCTTTTGATTTTCGACTACTCGCAACCCCTAACCTACCATAACCTTCGATAATCTAGACAACCTAAGAGAACCTAAGCTAATCTTTTCCATTTGGGTCATAATCTAAGACAACCTAAGACAACCTTTTGATTTTCGACTACTCGCAACCCCTAACCTACCATAACCTTCGATAATCTAGAGAACCTAAGACAACCTAAGCTAATCTTTTTGATTTTGGGTCATAATCTAAGACAACCTAAGACAACCTTTTGATTTTCGACTACTCGCAACCCCTAACCTACCATAACCTTCGATAATCTAGACAACCTAAGACAACCTAAGCTAATCTTTTTGATTTTGGGTCATAATCTAAGACAACCTAAGACAACCTTTTGATTTTCGACTACTCGCAACCCCTAACCTACCATAACCTTCGATAATCTAGACAACCTAAGAGCAACCTAAGCTAATCTTTTCCATTTGGGTCATAATCTAAGACAACCTAAGACAACCTTTTGATTTTCGACTACTCGCAACCCCTAACCTACCATAACCTTCGATAATCTAGAGCAACCTAAGACAACCTAAGCTAATCTTTTTGATTTTGGGTCATAATCTAAGACAACCTAAGACAACCTTTTGATTTTCGACTACTCGCAACCCCTAACCTACCATAACCTTCGATAATCTAGACAACCTAAGACAACCTAAGCTAATCTTTTTGATTTTGGGTCATAATCTAAGACAACCTAAGACAACCTTTTGATTTTCGACTACTCGCAACCCCTAACCTACCATAACCTTCGATAATCTAGACAACCTAAGACAACCTAAGCTAATCTTTTTCCATTTTGGGTCATAATCTAAGACAACCTAAGACAACCTTTTGATTTTCGACTACTCGCAACCCCTAACCTACCATAACCTTCGATAATCTAGACAACCTAAGACAACCTAAGCTAATCTTTTTGATTTTGGGTCATAATCTAAGACAACCTAAGACAACCTTTTGATTTTCGACTACTCGCAACCCCTAACCTACCATAACCTTCGATAATCTAGACAACCTAAGACAACCTAAGCTAATCTTTTTGATTTTGGGTCATAATCTAAGACAACCTAAGACAACCTTTTGATTTTCGACTACTCGCAACCCCTAACCTACCATAACCTTCGATAATCTAGACAACCTAAGACAACCTAAGCTAATCTTTTTGATTTTGGGTCATAATCTAAGACAACCTAAGACAACCTTTTGATTTTCGACTACTCGCAACCCCTAACCTACCATAACCTTCGATAATCTAGACAACCTAAGAGAACCTAAGCTAATCTTTTCCATTTGGGTCATAATCTAAGACAACCTAAGACAACCTTTTGATTTTCGACTACTCGCAACCCCTAACCTACCATAACCTTCGATAATCTAGACAACCTAAAACAACCTAAGCTAATCTTTTTGATTTTGGGTCATAATCTAAGACAACCTAAGACAACCTTTTGATTTTCGACTACTCGCAACCCCTAACCTACCATAACCTTCGATAATCTAGACAACCTAAGACAACCTAAGCTAATCTTTTTGATTTTGGGTCATAATCTAAGACAACCTAAGACAACCTTTTGATTTTCGACTACTCGCAACCCCTAACCTACCATAACCTTCGATAATCTAGACAACCTAAGACAACCTAAGCTAATCTTTTCCATTTGGGTCATAATCTAAGACAACCTAAGACAACCTTTTGATTTTCGACTACTCGCAACCCCTAACCTACCATAACCTTCGATAATCTAGACAACCTAAGACAACCTAAGCTAATCTTTTTGATTTTGGGTCATAATCTAAGACAACCTAAGACAACCTTTTGATTTTCGACTACTCGCAACCCCTAACCTACCATAACCTTCGATAATCTAGACAACCTAAGACAACCTAAGCTAATCTTTTTGATTTTGGGTCATAATCTAAGACAACCTAAGACAACCTTTTGATTTTCGACTACTCGCAACCCCTAACCTACCATAACCTTCGATAATCTAGACAACCTAAGACAACCTAAGCTAATCTTTTTGATTTTGGGTCATGGGTTAGGGTTAGGGTTAGGGTTAGGGTTTAGGGTTAGGGTTAGGGTTAGGGTTAGGGTTAGGGTTAGGGTTAGGGTTAGGGTTAGGGTTAGGGTTAGGGTTAGGGTTAGAGCTGAATGACGTGGATGCCCAAATGGGCATTCGAATGATGCCCAAAATGAATTTGATTGGTCAATATTATCACATGGTAACAATGTGCTATTTATAGAATATAGTCACATGATACCAATATGCTTTATATAGAATGCATTATATTATATATAAATATGCCATTTTATTCTCGCTATCCTGAACAGACGGACGGACGGATGTTTAATATTTTTGTTGTATATTTTAGAGGAGACTCTCGCGTACAATATGTGATATCATTTATAAAAGTATCTTTATTAATAATGTCATAATTAATAAGTAAATATGACCTAAAACAGCTATTTTCAATAGAAATGTATTATATGATGCATATTTGATTAGATCACGTGACTTGAAAATACATCCGGGCACATGTTCATAAATTATTTTCAGAGCGCCATTTTGAGTTTGGACACCATTGTGAACAGTGCATTCTTTGTGTGTTAAATTGTTTGATAAATATTGACTTAGTACTTTGACAATTGTGCAGTGTTTATTGTGTATTGTGTTTTAAGATTTGGATTTTATTGTTTGCAAAGGAATTAAGAAAAAGGTATGTGTTATTTTATTTTTGATGAATGAATATTTAATGGCTGAATTTGTTTTTCATAGTTTACATTTCATAATTGAAAATTATTATATTGAAGACAATAGTTAATAATACTGTTGATGATAATTATAATAATAATTGATATTTGATCTGTTATTTTATTGCTTGATGCCATTTCTTGTATGGAAAATGTAAAAATGGCGTCGCAATGGTGTCCTATATAGAAATGTATATAGAAAAAAGGGCTGGAAAAAAGAACAAAGATATCTATTTTTAGTAACAAAGCTAACTAACCCTAACCTATATAACAATATATAATATGTTACCGAGTATCTATATAACCTAAGACAACCCAAGACAACCTTTGGATTTTAGACTACACCCAACCCCTAACCTACCATAACCTTCGATAATCTAGTGAACCTAAGACAACCTAAGCTAATCTTTTCCATTTGGGACATAACCTAAGACAATCTAAGACAACCTTTTGATTTTCGACTACTCCCAACCCCTAATCTACCATAACCTTCGATAATCTAGACAACCTAAGACAACCTAAGCTAATCTTTTCCATTTGGGACATAATGTAAGAGAACCTAAGACAACTTTTGATTTTCGACTACACTTAACCCCTAACCTATCATAACCTACGACTATCTAGACAACCTAAGACAACCCAAGCTAATCTTTTCGATTTCCTACATAACCTGAGACAACCCAAGGTAACCTTTTGATTTTCGACTACACTTAACCCCTAACCTACCATAACCTTCGACTATCTATACAACCTACGACAACCCAAGCTAATATTTTTAATTTGGGACATAATCTTAGACAAGCCAAGGTAACCTTTTGATTTTCGACTACACTTAACCCCTAACCTACCATAACCTTCGACTATCTATACAACCTAAGACAACCCAAGCTAATATTTTTAATTTGGGACATAATCTTAGACAAGCCAAGGTAACCTTTTGATTTTCGACTACACTTAACCCCTAACCTACCATAACCTTCGACTATTTAGACAACCTAAGACAACCCAAGGTAATCTTTTCAATTTGTGACATAACCTAAGACAACCCAATGTAACCTTTTCATTTTAGACTACACTTAACCCCTAACCTACCATAACCTTCGACTATCTAGACAACCTAAGACAACCCAAGGTAATTTTTTTTCAATTTGGGACATAACCTAAGACAAGCCAAGGTAACCTTTTGATTTTAGACTATACTTAACCCCTAACCTACCATAACCTTCGACTATCTAGACAACCTAAGACAACCCAAGGTAATTTTTTTAAATTTGGGACATAACCTAAGACAAGCCAAGGTAACCTTTTGATTTAAGACTATACTTAACCCCTAACCTACCATAACCTTCGACTATCTAGACAACCTAAGACAACCAAAGGTAATCTTTTTGATTTGTGACATAACCTAAGACAACCCAAGGTAACCTTTTGATTTTAGACTATACTTAACCCCTAATCTAGCATAACTTTCGACTATCCACATAATATAAGACAATCCAACATAATCTTTTGATTTTCGACTACACTCAACCCCTAACTTAGCATAACTTTCTACTATCCACATAATCTAAGACAACCCGACATAACTTTTTGCATTTCTACTACACTTAACCCCTAATCTAGCATAACCTTCGACTATCGAAATAATCTAAGAGAATGTAACATAATCTTTTTGATTTTCCTGAATGTTTTCTATATTTTGACTACACTTTGTTTTTCTCTTTCAGGTATGGATGAGATTGAAATTGAAGAAGATGATTTTGCAACGGTTGCAGAAGAGAATAACAACTTCTTAAATTCTTTGTACGAGCACAATAGTTTAATGTCATTTCTGAATAGAGGTAAAGTGATATACGCACGTAGCGTATGCGTTGAAGAAGCTGATCGTGATGTATTTTTTAAGTATGAGACTGATGTAGATGGTTGCGTTGTAGAGTTAAACTCGTTTATAGGTATAAAAATGCCTGTTCGCCACTTGACAGTTTTTCACAGAGATCATGTTCGTATGATTAGGACTTTCTTAAAGAAACACGTGAACTTGACAAAGTACACCAGAGATGTTTTGCCATGCTTTAGTCACAGTGTAGGATTCCAGTTGTTTTACGAATATGGGTGGGAAGGTTGGATCGGCATTATACCCAGTCCCAGTAAATGTAAACATAAAGTTAATGCTAAAATGGTATCAGAAATAGGAAGTACTTACTTCAAAACAGTGAGGGTATATTTTCAAAAGAAATTATTTGCACAGAAATCTACATTGATGAGAACATTAGCTAAGAACGATATGAATGATGTACGTAACTTTTCCGTGTTGCCCGATGATAAAGAACGCATATTTGCTATCTTACAAGAAGCCATCGACGAGACTAAGTTGCCAGAAGAGTTTGAAAGGGTACTATTTTGTTTCCGATTCGGCGAGAAATCGAGAAATGGGATTAATCTAAATGTTTTTAATTTGTCTGAAGTAAAAGAAGTGACAGTGCACTCTGCTGTTGATATATACAGTGACACATTTGAGTTAATGTGGTCCATGTCAGGATTGCAGGGCATTGTTGGTAATAGAGGCACCCTGTCAACATGTTTATCTTTTAGAGACTGTGGAAATTTTCAGAGCAACCTTGATGGGAAAATGATGGATATTTGTAAAGATTTAAAAGAGGTATGCCATAACACGTCAGGAGATATAAGATTCATGCAGTTGTACGTCGATGTACCGCATCGTAAACCTAATTCAAGGTTTCATCCGGTGTCGGGTTGTATTGCCGGTGGACTAGTGTTTCATAAAGAAACGTATTCAGCATTCAAAGGAGATGCTGGCAGGTATATTTCCACATTGGAGAGTAATTTCTGTCTTCTAGAGAAAAGCTCATGCCGTTTGGAGGTTGTTCACACAGTAAAAGAAGTGAAAGATGCCATACATGCCACGGACTTCATAAACGTGCAGAATGTGTTCTCACTTTTGAAAAAGTACCCACTGATAGTGCCTTTTGAGATAGGAATGGTAAGAGCTGTACACCATGTAGGTCACTATATAGTTACTAAGCTGAAAAGTCTTCTGGACAACTACTCCGGAACAGGAAATATAGAAGCAATGTGGAGAGCGTATCAGTTGGAACTTGCAGCGGAAAAAATGTTATGGGGAACTCCATTCTCAAGTGTTAGCCATTTGCTCTCGGTAAATCTTGGACCAGGGCGACTTGAAGAAAGTAGAAGTTTAACAGATCAGAAAGGCTTTTTAGCGTTAGAACGTTGGACAGCGTGTATGGCAACTGAATACAGCATTCCTCCATGCTGTCTATGGAGTCAGTCTGCACTTATGCAAAGAATGATAAGACGATCAGCTGGCCTGCACGATGTGTTAGGAAGTTGTCCCTTCGTTGTTGGTAGGCGATTGGTACACAGCTTGATAATGGATATGTATGAGGATGCTAAATTGCCTTGTAGAATAGAAGAATTTAAACAGGAGCTATTCATTGAACAACCAACAATGTTTCACGTTAGTGGTGGTGTTACATTAAAGCGACTATCTGATGTGCTAAGTGCAAATAGAAGAGTTGGTACGCATATGGTATTTGGCTGTCAGTGTAAACTGATTCGTAACTCAAAGTCTGATCTAGCTGAAGTGATTGTTGAAGGTTTAAAGGACTTGCGTCTTAAGCACTTTCCAGCATTGAAACTGTATGACGTCCATTGTAATGCAATTCTGTCTTGGGACAAACGTTATGGCCTGTGGAAAATATTCTATAATGAGGAAACGTCTGGTGAACTGGTGCAATGTCCTATTACGCTAACCAAATTCATCGTAACAGAGCTGGAGATGCGCAGACTAGTGTATGCAAGCAAGCTAAAGTCAGCTCCAAGCAGGTTTCCTTGGATAGCCTCATGTGTTAGAAAGTTATCGCACGAGAAGCTAAATAATGATCAACTCGTTTGCGTGTTAAGCTTTGTTTCGTGTATAGCCTTAATGATGAATGGGTGGTTCGTTGACTACAATCAATTGGAGGTGTTATGTAATGATTTGCCAATGAAGCAACACAGACTTAAAGATCTTGAAATTCAGAGTAAACTGTTATTGTCACAGTTCAATACGATACAGCTGTACCGTTTGCATCACAGTATTCCATCACGTATTGTCACGAAGGGGTCAGAAAACAATGCAAGTACTTCAAAAGAGCAGCAACCCCGAAAAGAGGAAACTGTATCGGAAACTGTACAAGTAGAGAGCGTTAATACTTTACGGATATCTGATGATGCGGAAGAAGAGAAAAACCAGAGGATTCAACCTCGCCTGCCGACGTGTCTACCATTGACAAAAAGTAAATTGAAGTGGAACAGTGAAGAAATTGAAATTTTGTACAAGGTGACGGGAAAGAAAAGAAAGCACGATGAAGTTTACGAATTGTATAAGGCAGAATGCCTGAAACAGAATATACCTTTTCACGGGAAAGAGGCATTTCGTCGGAAGTTACAACGTGTTGAGAAAGACATGGATAATGATAAAAGTTGAATGTGCATTTAAATTCAATGAAATAAGTTGTGCCTGCGATCACAAGTGACACTCGGATTTATCATTAAATAAGTTGTGCCTCCGATCACAAGTGACACTCGGATTACAAAAAAATATAAATTTCTTTTAGTTGATGCAAAAACTGACAACTTTATTTATACATTTTTTATACATTATATAGATTTTTCTTTATTTCTTTTTAATATGAATCAAATAGAATTAACACTCAAAAGGGTCGACGACTGGTTTTTCTCTTCTTGGCTTGTCTAAGATTATGCCCCAAATTAAAAATATTAGCTTGGGTTGTCTTAGGTTGTATAGATAGTCGAAGGTTATGGTTGGTTAGGGGTTAGGTGTATTCGAAAATCAAAAGGTTACCTTGGGTTGTCTTAGGTTATGTAGGAAATCGAAAAGATTAGCTTAGGGTTGTCTTAGGTTGTCTAGATAGTCGAAGGTTATGGTAGGTTAGGGGTTAAGTGTAGTCGAAAATCAAAAGTTGTCTTAGGTTCTCTTAGATTATGTCCCAAATGGAAAAGATTAGCTTAGGTTGTCTTAGGTTGTCTAGATTATGGAAGGTTATGGTAGATTAGGGGTTGGGAGTAGTCGAAAATCAAAAGGTTGTCTTAGATTGTCTTAGGTTATGTCCCAAATAGAAAAGATTAGCCTAGGTTGTCTTAGGTTCACTAGATTATCGAAGGTTATGGTAGGTTAGGTTTGATTTTCAACTACTCCCAACCCCTAACCTACCATAACCTTCGATAATCTAGACAACCTAAGACAACCTAAGCTAATCTTTTTGATTTTGGGTCATAATCTAAGACAACCTAAGACAACCTTTTGATTTTCGACTACTCGCAACCCCTAACCTACCATAACCTTCGATAATCTAGACAACCTAAGACAACCTAAGCTAATCTTTTTGATTTTGGGTCATAATCTAAGACAACCTAAGACAACCTTTTGATTTTCGACTACTCGCAACCCCTAACCTACCATAACCTTCGATAATCTAGACAACCTAAGACAACCTAAGCTAATCTTTTTGATTTTGGGTCATAATCTAAGAGAACCTAAGACAACCTTTTGATTTTCCACTACTTCCAACCCCTAACCTACCATAACCTTCGATAATCTAGACAACCTAAGACAACCTAAGCTAATCTTTTTGATTTTGGGTCATAATCTAAGACAACCTAAGACAACCTTTTGATTTTCGACTACTCCCAACCCCTAACCTACCATAACCTTCGATAATCTAGACAACCTAACACAACCTAAGCTAATCTTTTTGATTTGGGTCATAATCTAAGACAACCTAAGACAACCTTTTGATTTTCGACTACTCCCAACCCCTAACCTACCATAACCTTCGATAATCTAGTGAACCTAAGACAACCTAAGCTAATCTTTTCCATTTGGGACATAACCTAAGACAATCTAAGACAACCTTTTGATTTTCGACTACTTCCAACCCCTAATCTACCATAACCTTCCATAATCGAGATTTACTTCAAACTTACATATATTATGTCTTTAAGTGTGTTATTCACGAATCCGAAGTAAAAACTGAAATAACTTGAACGGTTGATTTTTTAGAATTTTTTTTTTAATTTTATGGTTCGGGGTTGACCCTTTTTGGAAAATTTTTTTTTATCTCCGATTCATTCCATATTTGGTATTATGATAAACTATAATAACCTATTTACGAATATGCATTTACTTTTTAAATTCGAAGTCATTTGTTTATTTTATTGCATGTCAAATAGGTCTAAAATAGCCTATTTTCATTGTCAGAGACCCTCTTTGGTTGTCTCCCCTTTTGACCCTGTGACCTCTGACCTTTCCAAATTATCATTTTCTGAAAGTGCAGTCTCATATCAATAATAATATGTATTAATCTTCAAGCTATCTGTCTAAGATATGAAATAATAATACTTTGAAAATGATATAAAACACTACTTTTCCTCTTTACAGACAGTGGTATAAGTGCAAACGTTTCGGATGGGAACAGACGGACGAACAACATAAGATGCTTCCTGTTTCAACTTTATCGAATATCCGTGGTACAAGAAAAACCAAAAATTCATCTGAAATAATTGTATTTTATATTTGCAGGCATTAAAATGAATGAAAACTATATTTTTTCGTACCTTATACTACCCCATATCAGTCGGACGTACAGATGGACATGTAAGTACAGACACATATATACATACACAGATCTTTAAAAGAAAAACAGTTCATAATAACCAGGAAAAAATAATTGAAAAAAATGGAATAATTATAAAAGAAAAACGAGTTCAAAGTAAGGCAATATTTTGTATTTCAACATTTTTATAAGAAAAATCCAAGTGTCAAAGTGCAAGAAACAATTGGATTCAAATGCTTATTTTGACTTTACTTTTTAAGATATAAGTATGTATTATACATCATATTGTAGATAAAAGCCTCAGAAAATAAGCAATATAAATAATATGAAAATATGTCCGTCCGTCTGTTCAGGTGAGGTAGCGAAAGTACTCCTGTACTTAATGAAAATCGGCCATTCTGAATAAAGAAATCGCGTATATGCATTACTTTCAAATGCTAATTTTGACTTCAGTTTTAAAGCTATAATTATATTTTAAACACCATATTATAGGGCATTTCCTTGCCTTATACAAGAAAAAAAAAACTGAATTAAAATATGTCCGTCCGTCTGTTCAGGATACTTAGGCAAAATAAGCCTCAAGATAAAAAAAATCAAGTTTTTCGTTAATTTCAACTGATTATTTTGACACCATTTTTAAAGATATAATTAAGAATTATATATCAAACTGTAGAGAAATATATGGCCAAAATAACAAAGAAAAGTATAGTAAAATATCTCCGTCCGTCTGTTCAAGACAGCTACTGAAAGTAACCCTATTTAATAGCCATACTTAACTAAAAATCGGCCCGCGCGGAATAAAGAAATCGCGTATATGTCTTATATTCAAATGCTTATGTTGACTTCATTTTTTAAGATACTATTATATATTATACATGGTATTGTAGACAAAACAATTGCCTAATAAGCAAAGAAAATTATTTTAAAATATATCTATCCGTCTGTTCAGGACAATTAGCGAAAATAGTCACATTTTCTAAAAAAATAATAAAAATTTCATTATTTTCAAATATTAATTTTGACCTTATTTATTAAGATTAAAGTACAAAATTAACATTATTTTGTAGCATGTTACTTTGCCTAATAAAACATATAAAACACTTGAATATATGTCCGTCCGTCTGTTCAGGACAGGTGGTGAAAGTAACCCTATTTCATAGTCATACTTAGTAAAAATCGGCCGCGCGCAACGAAGAAGTCGCGTACATGCATTACTTTCAAATGCTTATTTTGACTTTATTTTTTTAGATATAATTCTATATTATACATGGTATTGTAGACAAAATCATGGGCTAATAAACAAAGAAAATTATTTTAAAATATGTCCGTCCGTCTGTTCCAGACAGTTAGTGAAAATAGTCACATTTTCTAAAAAAATCGGCCTCACGGAATAAAAATTTCATTATCTTCAATTATTATTTTTGACTTTATTTATTAAGATAGAATTATAAAATAAACACTATATTGTAGCAAATTATATTGCCTAATAAAACATATAAAACAACTGTATATATGTCCGTCTGTCTGTTCAATACAGTTAGCCAAAATGGTCACATGTTCCGAAATTTCGGCCGCTCGAAACAAAAATACCGTGTTTTTTTCATTATTTTCAAATATTAATATTGACATTATTAATAAAGATATAATTATACAATTAACAATATTATGTTAAGTATTACCTTGCCTAATGAATAAAGAAAACTATTATAAAATACATCTATCCGTCTGTTCAGGATAGCTAGTGAAAGTAGTACCATTTTCTGAAAAATCGGCCGCGCGGTAAAAAATGGCGGTTTTTCATTATTTTTGAATATTAATTATGACAACATTTATTAAGATAAAATTATAAAATAAACACCATATTGTAGAACATTGTCTTGCCTAATAAATAAAATAAAATATATATAGATATATCCGTCCGTCTGTTCAGGGTAGCTCACACAAGTAACCACATTTTTACAAAAATCCGTTCTATTTCCCGTAAATTTACCGCTAGTGGCCTATTTTTCGAGTCGTACAGACTTAGATTATATAGATACTCAGTAACATATTATATATTGTTATAGAAGGTTAGGGTTAGTTAGCTTTGTTACTAAAATAGATTACTTGATGTTTGCGTACTACGTCATTGTTGGCCTCTTATATAGTTAACATTCATCATATATGCAGTCAGTCTATAGTTTGGAATCATAGAGTTCGGTTCGTGTTTTGTGTATCAAATTGGATATAATTTCATTGGATTAGGATTAGAAAAGGTAAGTTGATTTCTTTAATTATACATAATAAAACGTTGTTTTTATTGTTGTGTTTCTTTTAAATTGTCAACTGATTTTTCAAAAAAGATATTTTAATTTAAATAGTTAAAGATGAAGTAGGATTTTTTATGTGTTTTCTTTTTTTTCAAATTGAGATAATAAAACGTCCAATAGTTTGTCAAGGGCATAATTTTGTCACTTTAAGTCAGAAGTATTTGAAAATTGGTATGCATGCTTATCACATTAAGATAAAGTGAATAGCTCAAGAACCGTAACTCTGCCTTACAAAGTTTTTAAATTATCTCCCTTTGATTGATTTTTATATTGAATTTTCGCCGGAGCATAACTTTGTCACCATAAGTCGGAATTACTTGAAATTTGGTATGTTTGCTTATCACATTAAGGCAAAGTGCATAGCATAAGAACCGTAACTCTAGCTTATACAGTTTTTAAATTATTCCCCTTTGACTGATTTCTATAATAAATTTCTTGTCCGGGCGGGGCATAACTTCGTCACCTTGAGTCGGAATGACTTGAAACTTGGTATGCATTCTTATAACATTAAGGCGGAATGCAAAACTTAGGAACCGTAACTCCAGCTTATATAGTTTTTAAATTATTCCCCTTTGATTGATTTTTATAATGAATTTCTGGCCCGGCCCATAACCTAGTCATCTTAAATCAGAATTACTTCAAACTTGCTATGCCTGCTTATCCCATTAACGTTAACTGCACAACACAGAAACCGTAACTCCAGCTTACACAGTTTTTAAATTATTCCCGTTTGATTGATTTTTATAGTGAATTTCATGTCCGGTGCAATAGTAATTGATAAACACTTTAATGTAATGGCTCTATAGAATAACCCGTTCTGTTATACTTACAACTATTTTCTATTTTTTCCAGATCTTCAAAATGAGTTGTGATGATAATTCATTTGTTACGGCGGTAGTGGAGAAATCAGAGCGGTACTTAGCGGGAGAAGTTGCCAAAGTACACAAGCAAATAAATACAATTAAAGGCAGCCATGAATCAGACAAGGTAAAAATAGCTAACCTACAACTGGACAATAAGGAACTTAAAAAAACAGTTGAAGATTTAAACAATACTGTGGAGGGACTATCCAATCAAGTTGTAAAATTAACAAATGAGTTTACAACCCTTAAGGAATCGGTTAAAAAAAGCAGACACACAGACCCACTTCATGTAATGGAGAACGCCATAAGGGCGAGCCTTAACGTACTTATGACGGCGTCAGGATCGGCGACTGGTATGCCACCAGTGTCAGGCTTAGACATCGCGCCATTAATGGCTGCGGTACAATCGTATGGGGAACCTCAGGCAACAAGTTCGCCGAAACATAGGGAAAGTACTCAACCATCTACTGGAGAAACGTCCCAGAATATTCCGCGCGTTGATGAAAGCCCTCTTCTATATAAAGCTAAGAAGGTACCTCTTTCCTTAGGGAAAAGGAAACTTCCAGCTGCTGAAGCGCCTTGGTAAGTAAACTGATATTTAACATATATTTTTGAAATTAATGTAAACGAAGCAACCGGTTTAAACCGCCCAGTAGTGTATTGCTATTGTTCGGTACGGTACGGACATATCTAAACACGATGCAAACAATTACTGTCCAATGTACTTCAAGTAAAATGAAGTAGATTTATAGATAAACGGAGCAAACCTTTATGCAAAATTATCAATAATGATGATAATAATAATTATAACAACAACAACAATAAATAAGTAAGTAAGTAAGTAAGTACAGAAATAAATAAATAAAAATGATAATAATAATAATAACAACAATTTGGTTTAAAGGCAAAGTATGTTTACTTTGGCTCCGCTCTTTGTCCATTATACTTAAATTTATAGTTTAACCTCCCCTCTTTGCTCCAATAATTGATTTAAGGTATAAACATGCAGTAGCGGTGCTTATCTGCTGTTCCTGTGCTGTTTCTTAGTAACATGTATTTTCTTAATAAATATGTTTTATGTATTATTCGTATATACATGTATTGTGTTTCCAGAATGGTTGGTGTGTTGGAAGGGCAACTTCTTTCTTAAACCCCTCACCTCCATGTTCATCTTTTGTAATTAGTTGTGTATAAAGTTTTCACTTTTTTCATGCAGATACATACATTTATTCTTTTTTCAGGATCTACACCACCTTGGAGAAGATGCCAGACAGAATCAAACAGAGGATTGAACCTTTTTACAACGTTGATCCCATGGCCACCAAAGAAAAGCTGAATAATGTCCAGAGGGCATTCGTCAAGTATAAGGCCAATGACATTTTCCAAACGAATGCATCCCTGACTCAAGGGCTAATCAATCAGTTTATAACTGAAGGCGTGGAAGAACACATCTGGACCAGGAACTTTAGTCCATCAGCAGACCTAGACTTCGATCAGTATTTGAACAACAGATTAAAGAATGAAAAAAGATCTTTAATGAACAAAAGAAAAGTGTCCAATACGGAACAAAGAATAGCGCAATATATTACGCAATCCCTGGAAGAGGAGCATTAATTCGGACTATAGTACTTTGTGGACTTTTTTGTGGACTATCTGTTCAATAGGTCAATGTGGACAGAAAGCACTGTCGTCGACCCGTTTTACTGCTAATTTGTGGACTTTATTTGTTCAATAGGTCAATGTGGACAGAAAGCACTGTCGTCGACCCGTTTTACTGTTAATTTGTGGACTTTATTTGTTCAATAGGTCAATGTGGACAGAAAGCACTGTCGTCGACCCGTTTTACTGTTAATTTGTGGACTTTATTTGTTCAATAGGTCAATGTGGACAGAAAGCACTGTCGTCGACCCGTTTTACTGTTAATTTGTGGACTTTATTTGTTCAATAGGTCAATGTGGACAGAAAGCACTGTCGTCGACCCGTTTTACTGCTAATTTGTGGACTTTATTTGTTCAATAGGTCAATGTGGACAGAAAGCACTGTCGTCGACCCGTTTTACTGTTAATTTGTGGACTTTATTTGTTCAATAGGTCAATGTGGACAGAAAGCACTGTCGTCGACCCGTTTTACTGCTAATTTGTGGACTTTATTTGTTCAATAGGTCAATTTGGACAGAAAGCACTGTCGTCGACCCGTTTTACTGTTAATTTGTGGACTTTATTTGTTTAATAGGTCAATGTGGACAGAAAGCACTGTCGTCGACCCGTTTTACTGCTAATTTGTGGACTTTATTTGTTCAATAGGTCAATGTGGACAGAAAGCACTGTCGTCGACCCTTT
Organism: Cyclina sinensis; assembly: GCA_012932295.1. Taxonomy (NCBI): domain Eukaryota; kingdom Metazoa; phylum Mollusca; class Bivalvia; order Venerida; family Veneridae; genus Cyclina; species Cyclina sinensis. The sequence continues at coordinate 73,125 of JAAONU010000018.1, forward strand.
TGAGTGTTAATTCTATTTGGTTCATATTAAAAAGAAATAAAGAAAAATCTATATAATGTATAAAAAATGTATAAATAAAGTTGTCAGTTTTTGCATCAACTAAAAGAAATTTATATTTTTTTGTAATCCGAGTGTCACTTGTGATCGGAGGCACAACTTATTTAATGATAAATCCCAGTGTCACTTGTGATCGCAGGCACAACTTATTTCATTGAATTTAAATGCACATTCAACTTTAATCATTATCCATGTCTTTCTCAACACGTTGTAACTTCCGACGAAATGCCTCTTTCCCGTGAAAAGGTATATTCTGTTTCAGGCATTCTGCCTTATACAATTCGTAAACTTCATCGTGCTTTCTTTTCTTTCCCGTCACCTTGTACAAAATTTCAATTTCCTCACTGTTCCACTTCAATTTACTTTTTGTCAATGGTAGACACGTCGGCAAGCGAGGTTGAATCCTCTGGTTTTTCTCTTCTTGGCTTGTCTAAGATTATGCCCCAAATTAAAAATATTAGCTTGGGTTGTCTTAGGTTGTATAGATAGTCGAAGGTTATGGTTGGTTAGGGGTTAGGTGTATTCGAAAATCAAAAGGTTACCTTGGGTTGTCTTAGGTTATGTAGGAAATCGAAAAGATAAGCTTAGGGTTGTCTTAGGTTGTCTAGATAGTCGAAGGTTATGGTAGGTTAGGGGTTAAGTGTAGTCGAAAATCAAAAGTTGTCTTAGGTTCTCTTAGATTATGTCCCAAATGGAAAAGATTAGCTTAGATTGTCTTAGGTTGTCTAGATTATGGAAGGTTATGGTAGATTAGGGGTTGGGAGTAGTCGAAAATCAAAAGGTTGTCTTAGATTGTCTTAGGTTATGTCCCAAATGGAAAAGATTAGCTTAGGTTGTCTTAGGTTCACTAGATTATCGAAGGTAAAGGTAGGTTAGGTTTGATTTTCGACTACTCCCAACCCCTTACCTACCATAACCTTCGATAATCTAGACAACCTAAGACAACCTAAGCTAATCTTTTTGATTTTGGGTCATAATCTAAGACAACCTAAGACAACCTTTTGATTTTCGACTACTCGCAACCCCTAACCTACCATAACCTTCGATAATCTAGACAACCTAAGACAACCTAAGCTAATCTTTTTGATTTTGGGTCATAATCTAAGACAACCTAAGACAACCTTTTGATTTTCGACTACTCGCAACCCCTAACCTACCATAACCTTCGATAATCTAGACAACCTAAGAGAACCTAAGCTAATCTTTTCCATTTGGGTCATAATCTAAGACAACCTAAGACAACCTTTTGATTTTCGACTACTCGCAACCCCTAACCTACCATAACCTTCGATAATCTAGACAACCTAAGACAACCTAAGCTAATCTTTTTGATTTTGGGTCATAATCTAAGACAACCTAAGACAACCTTTTGATTTTCGACTACTCGCAACCCCTAACCTACCATAACCTTCGATAATCTAGACAACCTAAGACAACCTAAGCTAATCTTTTTGATTTTGGGTCATAATCTAAGACAACCTAAGACAACCTTTTGATTTTCGACTACTCGCAACCCCTAACCTACCATAACCTTCGATAATCTAGACAACCTAAGACAACCTAAGCTAATCTTTTTGATTTTGGGTCATAATCTAAGACAAACTAAGACAACCTTTTGATTTTCGACTACTCGCAACCCCTAACCTACCATAACCTTCGATAATCTAGACAACCTAAGACAACCTAAGCTAATCTTTTTGATTTGGGTCATAATCTAAGACAACCTAAGACAACCTTTTGATTTTCGACTACTCGCAACCCCTAACCTACCATAACCTTCGATAATCTAGACAACCTAAGAGAACCTAAGCTAATCTTTTCCATTTGGGTCATAATCTAAGACAACCTAAGACAACCTTTTGATTTTCGACTACTCGCAACCCCTAACCTACCATAACCTTCGATAATCTAGAGAACCTAAGACAACCTAAGCTAATCTTTTTGATTTTGGGTCATAATCTAAGACAACCTAAGACAACCTTTTGATTTTCGACTACTCGCAACCCCTAACCTACCATAACCTTCGATAATCTAGACAACCTAAGACAACCTAAGCTAATCTTTTTGATTTTGGGTCATAATCTAAGACAACCTAAGACAACCTTTTGATTTTCGACTACTCGCAACCCCTAACCTACCATAACCTTCGATAATCTAGACAACCTAAGAGAACCTAAGCTAATCTTTTCCATTTGGGTCATAATCTAAGACAACCTAAGACAACCTTTTGATTTTCGACTACTCGCAACCCCTAACCTACCATAACCTTCGATAATCTAGAGAACCTAAGACAACCTAAGCTAATCTTTTTGATTTTGGGTCATAATCTAAGACAACCTAAGACAACCTTTTGATTTTCGACTACTCGCAACCCCTAACCTACCATAACCTTCGATAATCTAGACAACCTAAGACAACCTAAGCTAATCTTTTTGATTTTGGGTCATAATCTAAGACAACCTAAGACAACCTTTTGATTTTCGACTACTCGCAACCCCTAACCTACCATAACCTTCGATAATCTAGACAACCTAAGACAACCTAAGCTAATCTTTTCCATTTGGGTCATAATCTAAGACAACCTAAGACAACCTTTTGATTTTCGACTACTCGCAACCCCTAACCTACCATAACCTTCGATAATCTAGACAACCTAAGACAACCTAAGCTAATCTTTTTGATTTTGGGTCATAATCTAAGACAACCTAAGACAACCTTTTGATTTTCGACTACTCGCAACCCCTAACCTACCATAACCTTCGATAATCTAGACAACCTAAGACAACCTAAGCTAATCTTTTTGATTTTGGGTCATAATCTAAGACAACCTAAGACAACCTTTTGATTTTCGACTACTCGCAACCCCTAACCTACCATAACCTTCGATAATCTAGACAACCTAAGACAACCTAAGCTAATCTTTTTGATTTTGGGTCATAATCTAAGACAACCTAAGACAACCTTTTGATTTTCGACTACTCGCAACCCCTAACCTACCATAACCTTCGATAATCTAGACAACCTAAGAGAACCTAAGCTAATCTTTTCCATTTGGGTCATAATCTAAGACAACCTAAGACAACCTTTTGATTTTCGACTACTCGCAACCCCTAACCTACCATAACCTTCGATAATCTAGACAACCTAAAACAACCTAAGCTAATCTTTTTGATTTTGGGTCATAATCTAAGACAACCTAAGACAACCTTTTGATTTTCGACTACTCGCAACCCCTAACCTACCATAACCTTCGATAATCTAGACAACCTAAGACAACCTAAGCTAATCTTTTTGATTTTGGGTCATAATCTAAGACAACCTAAGACAACCTTTTGATTTTCGACTACTCGCAACCCCTAACCTACCATAACCTTCGATAATCTAGACAACCTAAGACAACCTAAGCTAATCTTTTCCATTTGGGTCATAATCTAAGACAACCTAAGACAACCTTTTGATTTTCGACTACTCGCAACCCCTAACCTACCATAACCTTCGATAATCTAGACAACCTAAGACAACCTAAGCTAATCTTTTTGATTTTGGGTCATAATCTAAGACAACCTAAGACAACCTTTTGATTTTCGACTACTCGCAACCCCTAACCTACCATAACCTTCGATAATCTAGACAACCTAAGACAACCTAAGCTAATCTTTTTGATTTTGGGTCATAATCTAAGACAACCTAAGACAACCTTTTGATTTTCGACTACTCGCAACCCCTAACCTACCATAACCTTCGATAATCTAGACAACCTAAGACAACCTAAGCTAATCTTTTTGATTTTGGGTCATGGGTTAGGGTTAGGGTTAGGGTTAGGGTTTAGGGTTAGGGTTAGGGTTAGGGTTAGGGTTAGGGTTAGGGTTAGGGTTAGGGTTAGGGTTAGGGTTAGAGCTGAATGACGTGGATGCCCAAATGGGCATTCGAATGATGCCCAAAATGAATTTGATTGGTCAATATTATCACATGGTAACAATGTGCTATTTATAGAATATAGTCACATGATACCAATATGCTTTATATAGAATGCATTATATTATATATAAAATATGCCATTTTATTCTCGCTATCCTGAACAGACGGACGGACGGATGTTTAATATTTTTGTTGTATATTTAGAGGAGACTCTCGCGTACAATATGTGATATCATTTATAAAAGTATCTTTATTAATAATGTCATAATTAATAAGTAAATATGACCTAAAACAGCTATTTTCAATAGAAATGTATTATATGATGCATATTTGATTAGATCACGTGACTTGAAAATACATCCGGGCACATGTTCATAAATTATTTTCAGAGCGCCATTTTGAGTTTGGACACCATTGTGAACAGTGCATTCTTTGTGTGTTAAATTGTTTGATAAATATTGACTTAGTACTTTGACAATTGTGCAGTGTTTATTGTGTATTGTGTTTTAAGATTTGGATTTTATTGTTTGCAAAGGAATTAAGAAAAAAGGTATGTGTTATTTTATTTTTGATGAATGAATATTTAATGGCTGAATTTGTTTTTCATAGTTTACATTTCATAATTGAAAATTATTATATTGAAGACAATAGTTAATAATACTGTTGATGATAATTATAATAATAATTGATATTTGATCTGTTATTTTATTGCTTGATGCCATTTCTTGTATGGAAAATGTAAAAATGGCGTCGCAATGGTGTCCTATATAGAAATGTATATAGAAAAAAGGGCTGGAAAAAGAACAAAGATATCTATTTTTAGTAACAAAGCTAACTAACCCTAACCTATATAACAATATATAATATGTTACCGAGTATCTATATAACCTAAGACAACCCAAGACAACCTTTGGATTTTAGACTACACCCAACCCCTAACCTACCATAACCTTCGATAATCTAGTGAACCTAAGACAACCTAAGCTAATCTTTTCCATTTGGGACATAACCTAAGACAATCTAAGACAACCTTTTGATTTTCGACTACTCCCAACCCCTAATCTACCATAACCTTCGATAATCTAGACAACCTAAGACAACCTAAGCTAATCTTTTCCATTTGGGACATAATGTAAGAGAACCTAAGACAACTTTTGATTTTCGACTACACTTAACCCCTAACCTATCATAACCTACGACTATCTAGACAACCTAAGACAACCCAAGCTAATCTTTTCGATTTCCTACATAACCTGAGACAACCCAAGGTAACCTTTTGATTTTCGACTACACTTAACCCCTAACCTACCATAACCTTCGACTATCTATACAACCTACGACAACCCAAGCTAATATTTTTAATTTGGGACATAATCTTAGACAAGCCAAGGTAACCTTTTGATTTTCGACTACACTTAACCCCTAACCTACCATAACCTTCGACTATCTATACAACCTAAGACAACCCAAGCTAATATTTTTAATTTGGGACATAATCTTAGACAAGCCAAGGTAACCTTTTGATTTTCGACTACACTTAACCCCTAACCTACCATAACCTTCGACTATTTAGACAACCTAAGACAACCCAAGGTAATCTTTTCAATTTGTGACATAACCTAAGACAACCCAATGTAACCTTTTCATTTTAGACTACACTTAACCCCTAACCTACCATAACCTTCGACTATCTAGACAACCTAAGACAACCCAAGGTAATTTTTTTTCAATTTGGGACATAACCTAAGACAAGCCAAGGTAACCTTTTGATTTTAGACTATACTTAACCCCTAACCTACCATAACCTTCGACTATCTAGACAACCTAAGACAACCCAAGGTAATTTTTTTAAATTTGGGACATAACCTAAGACAAGCCAAGGTAACCTTTTGATTTAAGACTATACTTAACCCCTAACCTACCATAACCTTCGACTATCTAGACAACCTAAGACAACCAAAGGTAATCTTTTTGATTTGTGACATAACCTAAGACAACCCAAGGTAACCTTTTGATTTTAGACTATACTTAACCCCTAATCTAGCATAACTTTCGACTATCCACATAATATAAGACAATCCAACATAATCTTTTTGATTTTCGACTACACTCAACCCCTAACTTAGCATAACTTTCTACTATCCACATAATCTAAGACAACCCGACATAACTTTTTGCATTTCTACTACACTTAACCCCTAATCTAGCATAACCTTCGACTATCGAAATAATCTAAGAGAATGTAACATAATCTTTTTGATTTTCCTGAATGTTTTCTATATTTTGACTACACTTTGTTTTTCTCTTTCAGGTATGGATGAGATTGAAATTGAAGAAGATGATTTTGCAACGGTTGCAGAAGAGAATAACAACTTCTTAAATTCTTTGTACGAGCACAATAGTTTAATGTCATTTCTGAATAGAGGTAAAGTGATATACGCACGTAGCGTATGCGTTGAAGAAGCTGATCGTGATGTATTTTTTAAGTATGAGACTGATGTAGATGGTTGCGTTGTAGAGTTAAACTCGTTTATAGGTATAAAAATGCCTGTTCGCCACTTGACAGTTTTTCACAGAGATCATGTTCGTATGATTAGGACTTTCTTAAAGAAACACGTGAACTTGACAAAGTACACCAGAGATGTTTTGCCATGCTTTAGTCACAGTGTAGGATTCCAGTTGTTTTACGAATATGGGTGGGAAGGTTGGATCGGCATTATACCCAGTCCCAGTAAATGTAAACATAAAGTTAATGCTAGGGTTAGGGTTAGGGTTAGGGTTAGGGTTAGGGTTAGGGTTAGGGTTTAGGGTTAGGGTTAGGGTTAGGGTTAGGGTTAGGGTTAGGGTTAGGGTTAGGGTTTAGGGTTAGGGTTAGGGTTAGGGTTAGGGTTAGGGTTAGGGTTAGGGTTAGGAATAGGGGGTTTTGCGAATGTTCATTTCGTTTTGAACAATTGCTCCGCCCACTTGTCAATCAATATTCTGGTTAGATTCGGTTAGATGTTTGAATTTTTTCATTTGTATATAGACATTCAATGAGTACAGTATTGTGAAATTATTTGGATAAAATGTTATAGTGTTTTCGGATATTATATTATATATTAAAGTAAGTTAATTTGATAAGAAGTGTTTTTTGCAATGAGAATATTTCTAATTATTTTGATTTTAAAAACATTTTGTGTCTGTTCATAGTTGCTGATGAAGAGGAGTATGATAATTAATGAAATAAATTTTTTGGCTGTTGATGATTGTGATTATAGTTGCTGTTGTTGTGATGATGATGATAATGATCAGGAGGAGGATTATGATAATATCATGATGATGATGATTGTTGCTGTTGATGATGATGATTGTTGTTGTCGTTGTATTAGTTTTAAATTTTGATGATGACAATGATGATAATAATTATTATAATGAGTAGATGATGATGATGGAAATTATTGTTAATGCTGTTGTTGATGTTGATGCTGATGATGAGGAGTATGATAATATCATGATGTCGATGAACGTTTATGTTGTTGTTGATAATGATGATTTTTGTTGTTATCGTTGTATAAGTTTTAAATGCTGATGATGACAATGGTGATGATGATTATTATAATGAGTAGATGATGATGATGGTAATTATTGTTAATGCTGTTGTTGTTGTCGATGCTGATCATGATGATGATGCTGATGATGATAGTGATGAATATAGTTGTTCTTGTTTTGGCTGTTGATGGTGATGATGATTAAGATGATGCTGCTGCTGATGATATATATCTTTATTGGCTCAATAAGAGAACCTTTACTGTAATAAAAATATTTTGGGTAACCTGAGTTACCATGTTTCTTAAAATAACTTTTGTCGGCAAGTCTTGGTAACATTGGTTAACCTGAGTAACCAACTCCGGTTAACCTGGGTAACCATGTTACTAAAAATAACTTAGGGTTAGGGTTAGGGTTAGGGTTAGGGTTTGGGTTAGGGTTAGGGTTAGTTTGGGTTAGGGTTTAGGGTTAGGGTTAGGGTTAGGGTTAGGGTTAGGGTTAGGGTTAGGGGTAGGGTTAGGGTTAGGGTTTTGGGTTAGGGTTAGGGTTAGGGTTAGGGTTAGGGTATATAGTAAAGCTACCTTTTGAACGGAAGTAGGTTTGAACGGAAGTAGGCTGCGCATGCGCAAATGCATGACGGGAATATTGGTACGTCAGTACCGACATTGCGCATGCGTGTATTTCTTAACCGCCATTTTGAATAGATGTATGGAAGAGGAAGGACGTGTTTTGTATTGTTCAGTTGTGATTGTTTAAAAAGAATGGATTATTATTAAAAGGTAAACGATTTTTTTATGTAATTGAATACCTACAATATATTGTTTGTATTGTCATCCCTTAATTTGTAAAAAGAATTGATATAATTGCAAACAAAGTAAATACATATAAGCAAAATGGATTGAACCCTTGACCTTGCCTGCTATCCTGTATCGGAGAGCCAAAGCTTTTGTACTTATGGTTCGATTTTTACAGGTAATGTCCCGTGGTTTTGCAGCTTAAATGCCTCTGGTTCGAACCTTTATGTGCTATCTTTGCAAGTGAAAGTATTCAATTCTATTCTTGTCTATATGAATATAGAAGCGGCCATTTTGAAAGTCATTGCGTATGTTTCTAAAAATAAAATACTCGTTGTAAAAGGCGGGAATATTGCGCGCCAAATAAAGTTGGCGGGAATTCAAATTACCTTAGACTAAACCCTAACTGTAACGTGAACAATAACCCCAATAGCAATAATTGTGTGTACAACTAAACGTAACGCTAACCCCTAACCCTAACTCTAACCCAAACCCTAAACCCTAACCCTAACACAAACCCTTACCCCAAACCCAAACCCTAAACCCCAAACCCTAACACAAACCCTAACCCCAAACCGTAACCCTGACATAACCCTAACCTAAGCCCTAACTCTAACTCAAAATTTAGCGAAGAGCTGAATCAAATATCCGGTACACTTACGTTACCTGAACTTAAACCCTAACCCTTAACCCTAACTCTAAACCCAAACCCTAAACCCAAACCCCTAACCCAAACCCTAATCCTAAACCCTAACCCTAAACCTAACCCAAAACCCTAACCCCAAACCCTAACCCCAACATAACCATAACCTAAGCCCTAACTCTTACTCAAAATTTAGCGAAAAACTAAATCAAATAACCGGTACACTAACCTTACCTGAATGTAAACCCTAACCCTAACCCCAAACCCTAACCCCAAACCCTAACCCCAAACCCTAACCCCAACATAACCTTAACCTAAGCCCTAACTCTAAATCAAAATTTAGCGAAGAGTTAGGGTTAGGGTTAGGGTTAGGGTTAGTTAGGGTTAGAGTTAGGGTTAGGGTTAGGGTTAGGGTTAGGGTTTAGGGTTTAGGGTTAGGGTTAGGGCTAAGGTTATTTTCCTCCCGTGGCCCTGAGATAGTCTCCGGTGGCCCTGAGGAAAAAATCATTATGCTCCCGTGGCCCTACACTGATCTCCCGTGGCCCTGGTCTGGTCTCCCATGGCCCTGAGCAGTCTCCTGTGGCCCTATGTTCATTTATTACATAAGATGTGGTAATATTACATATATGACATAACTATTATGAAGGGGGAGGTAATCGATGATGTTTGGGTGAGTTATGGAACTTTAGTTATAATAATAAAAATTTGATCACGGGGTAAGTAAGTGTTGGTTTAGTCCCGTGTCAAATTGTTATTTATCTCCCCTTGATGCTCTAATTAAGAATTATGACTCATTAATGACCCCTTTATGTAACCCTGTCCATATATGGGCCTAAATCAAATAGGATCCATGTTGGGTTAAAATTTCAAAAGGGCCATGGGAGTTCAGTTTTCCTTATTTGGTAGGAAAGTCCTTATATGGTTATATTTACTCAACATTATTACAGATCCTGATAGTACTCACCAAGACGAACAAAATGATATATTACATGACCAGATCGGAGATAAAAAATATTTTGGTCAAAAAAAACACAAAGGGTAACCCCTTTAAGTTTTTTTTGAAAAAAAAAATTTATGTCTCCGATTTACTTCAAACTTACATATGTTATGCCTTTAAGTGTGTTATTCACGAATCCGAAGTTAAAACTGAAATAACTTGAACGGTTGATTTTTTAGAATTTTTTTTTTAATTTTAGGGTTCAGGGTTAACCCTTTTTGGAAAAAATTTTTTTTATCTCCGATTTATTCCATATTTGGTATAATGATAGACTATAATAACCTATTTAAGAATATGTATTTACTTTTTAAATTTGAAGTCATTTGTTAATTTCATTGCATGTCAAATAGGTCAAAAATAGCCTATTTTCATTGTCAAAGACCTTTTATGGTTGTCTCCCCTTGGGACCATGTGACCTCTGACCTCTGAAGAAACGTCATTTTCTTAAAGTAATGTCTCATATCTATGATAATAAACATTAACCTTGATGCTATCTATCTTTGATATGAAGTAATAACTCTTGGAAAATGATACAAAACACTGCTTTTTCTCTTTACAGACAGTTGTATAAGTGCAAGCATTTCTGATGGGAACAGACGGACGAACACCAACATGTACTTCCTGTTTCAGCTTTATGGGATATCCGTCTTACAAGAAAGAGCAAGAATTCATCTGAAACAATTGTATTTTTTAATCTGCAGGCAATAAAATGATTAAAAACTATTATTTTTACACCTTAAAATACCCCTATGACAGACGGACGTACAGACGAACATGTGCGTACAGACACATACATGCATACAAGTATTTTTAATAGAAAGGCAGTAGATAGTAACAAAGAAAAAATAATTACAAAATTCGAATTATTTGAAGAGAAAAACGGGTTGAAAATAAGGCAATACTTTAGCATTTTTAAGAGTAAAATATTGTCAATGGGTTGAAATTACTTATTTCTATTATTTTCAAGCCCTTATTCTGACCTTATCTTTTTATTATATAACTATATATGATACATCATATTGTAGATAAAAGCCTTAGCAAATCAACAAAATATTTAACATAAAAGTATGTCCGTCTGTCTGTTCAGAATAACTAGACAAGGTAGTTGAACTATAAGAAAAATAAGCCGCGCTGAATAGAATAGCGGGTTTCAAGTATTTATTTTGACCTCATTTAATAAGATATAATGATATTTTTTATATCATGTTGTAGCAAAAACAATTGCCTAAACATAAAAAAGAACTGTATTAAGATATGTCTGTCCGTCTGTTCAAGTGAGGTAGTGAAAGTACCTCTATACTTAATGAAAATCGGCCTCTTCGAATAAAGAAATCGCGTATATGCATTACGTTCAACTACTTATTATGACTTCATTTTTTAAGATATAATTATGTATTATACACCATTACATAGTGCAATACCTTGCCTTATAAAGGAAGAAAACTGTATTAAAATATGTTCGTCCGTCTGTTCAGGGTACTTAGGAAAAGTAAGCCGCGGGATACAAAAATAATGCAGTTTTTCGTTAGTTTTAAGTAATTATTTTGACATCATTTTTAAAGATATAATTAAATGTTATATATGAAATTGTAGAAAATTTAATTGATTGAAAAACAAAAAAAGATATAGTAAAATATGTCCGTCCGTCCGTTCAGGACAGCTATTGAAAGTAACCCCATTTGATAGTCATACTTAATGAAAACGGGGATCGCAGAATAAAGAAACCGCGTTATATGTATTACTTTCAAATGCTTATTATGACTTCATTTTTTACGATATAATTATGTATTATACACCATTACATAGTGCAATACCTTGCCTTATAAAGGAAGAAAACTGTATTAAGATATGTTCGTCCGTCTGTTCAGGGTACTTAGAAAAAGTAAGCCGCGGGATACAAAAATAATGCAGTTTTTCGTTAGTTTTAAGTAATATTTGTGACATCATTTTTTAAGATATAATTAAATGTTATACATGAAATTGTAGACAATTTAATTGACTGAAAAACAAAAAATAGTATAGTAAAATATATCCGTCCGTCCGTTCAGGACAGCTATTGAAAGTAACCCCATTTGATAGTCATACTTAATGAAAACGGGGATCGCAGAATAAAGAAACCGCGTTATATGTATTACTTTCAAATGCTTATTCTGACATCCATTTTTAAGATATAATCATATATTATACATCATTTTGTAGAATGGTGTCTTGCCTAACTCATAAAGAAACCTGTATTAGAATATGTTCGTCCGTCTGTTCAGGGTACTTCGTCAAAGTAAGCCTCAGGATACAATAAAATAACGGTTTTTAGTTTATATTTAAGTGATTATTTTGACATAATTTTTAAAGATATAATTAAAAATTATATATCAAATTGTAGCGATATATATGGCCTGAAAAACAAAGAAAAGTATAGTTAAATATCTTTGTCCGTCTGTTCAAGACAGCCACTGAAAATAACCCTATCTAATAGCCGTACTTACTAAAAATCGGCTGCGCGGAATAAAGACGTCGCTTATATGCATTACTTTCAAATGCTTATTTTGACTTCATTTTTAAAGATATAATTATATATTATACATCATATTGTAGACAAATCAATTGGCTAATAAGCAAAGAAAAATATTTTAAAATATGTCCGTCCGTCTGTTCAGGACAGTTAGCGAAAATAGTCAAATTTTCTTAAAAATCGGCCCCGCGGAATAAAAATTTCATTATTTTTAAATATTAATTTTGACCTTATTTATTAAGATACAATTACAAAATTAACATTATTTTGTAGCCTGTTATATTGCTTAATAAAACATATAAAACAATTGTATATATGTCCGTCTGTCTGTTCAGAACCGTTAGCTGAAATGGTCATATGTTCTGAAAAATCGGCCGCTCGAAACAAAAATACCGCGTTTTTTTCATTATATTCAAATATTAATTTTGACTTTATTAATAAAGCTATAATTATGCAATTAACAGTATTCTGTTATTTATTACCTTGCCTAATAAATAAAGAAAACTATAATAAAATATGTCCATCCGTCTGTTCAGGACAGCTAGTGAAAGTAGTACCCTTTTCTGAAATATCAGCCGCGCGGTAAAAAAAATCGCGGTTTTTCATTATCTTTAACTATTAATTATGACAACATTTATTAAGATAAAATTATAAATTAAACACCATATTGTAGAAAATTGTCTTGCCTAATAAATAAAATAAAATATGTATATATATGTTCGTCCGTCTGTTCAGGGCAGCTCACACAAGTAACCTCATTTTTAACAAAAATCCGTTCTATTTCCCGTAAATTTACCGCAAGTGGCCTGTTTTTCGATCCGTACAGACAGACAAACATGCCCATGTTTCTAGAACGACCAGTTTTCAATAGAAGAAACAAAGCACTACATAAAAATGCAAAACCCTGTGAAAAAATATAATAAATTAAGCCTTTCCGACGCCGACAAAGGTAAAAAAGACGGAAAATGAGTACCTGAGGGTGGTGCCGGTGGTCAAGTCGGCAGACCCTTAAAATATGAGCTTTGAAGCCGCGCAATATATGGAATGAAAAGGTATTAAATAGTACTTTAAAATTGCATAATTTGATTTCTGAATTTTCGCACACTCAGTTAGAAATAATTGCCGGAAGTTTGTGTAAAAAACCGTCGGATCACTAAATTTTGGCTATTTTTCGGCTGTTTCTATTGAACCCGACGGGCTAGAACTAAGTTTAATACGTCATTTTAAAGGTATTTTTAAGCTCTACGACCTGCAATTTACTCCGGTCACATACCTGTTTGCGGTAAGTTTTAATGCCCAAATATGGAATAAGGCCACCGGAGACCGGAAAGTATCCTTAAAGTTGACTGAAAAAAATGTCATAATTTCCTTATATGGAAGCGGAGGACCTGGCTTATTCCAGGTATGGGTAGGGCCCGACCATGCGCATCTTTTGAGACCAAGAAACCCAGGATCGAACATAAAAAAAAATCTCAGCCAAGGTTCGTTCAAAATTGCAGACTTATGCAGGGTTTCAAATGTAACCTAGGAAGGGTGGCAAAATCGAAAATTTGTGCCAAAGCCAAAGAACTTTTTTATTTGTGCAGGGTTATAGGTCAGGTCAAGGTCATGGATTATTGACCATTAGAGGTCACGAAAAGTGTTACGTAATCGCGGGAGGGTTAACTTTTGACGTCTCCCAGTGGCCCCAAAGTCAAAGGGGCATAACTCCTAGAGAAAGTTAACCCGGTCGGGGAAACTCGACGAATTAGACTCCCCCTGAACGAGCTCTACATGTGTGCCAAGTTTCATCATAATCTATCGACTAGAACTTTTAACCCTATGGGGTCAAAGTGGGTCAGGGCCATGGGGGGAAAAAAAACCCTAATTAGGGTTAGGGTTAGGGTTAGGGTTAGGGAATAGGCAAAGTGCGAAAGATGCGCATCTGAGATGCGCATTTGTTACTATATATAGAAATGTTCAGACATTTTCTATTACGCATGCGTAGTCTTTAGATGCGGGTTATATATTTGAAATTGTATAACAAGTGGAATCTTCGTTGGTTTAGTGGAAGTATGTTTGTTTTATTTGGGATAGTAAAATTCTGTGTATGTCAAGATTTTTATTGAATCAATTTGTTGTTGTTAGTGTAAGGAAGAATTGTTGTTGTTTTTAAAAGAATGATTTTTTGTGGTATGTTCAAAAACGTTTTTAGTATTTCAGTGCTTGTGATAGTTGCAAAATCTTATATGATGCTTTGTGTGAATGTTTTGTTCTTTTCATGTGATGGTTCTTTGTCAGTCGTTAACAAACTTTCTTTGTAAGATATTGTGTTTTTAATGGAGAAGTCGTGTTAGTGTTTTCTGTTCACGTTATATGAAATATAAATAATTGTAATAATTAATACTTTGATAGACACTTCAATAGACATTTTTGCAAATTTGGCAATGATTTTGACCAGGAACGTTGTTATAAGCAATTTGACAAGAGGAGAAAGAAATCTGTTTGTATTAAATCTCTTTGAAGGCGAGGATTACCGATCGTGTGATAATGTATAGCCAGGTTAACCCTGGTTTAGGTATGGCGTGATATGGTAAACCTTGGTTTAGCTTTGTGTATGGCGTGATATGGTAAGCCGTGGTTTACCTTTGTGTAACTCCGCCTTCCTGTGCACTGATTGGTTGTTTAAATATCAGGTGATTCTGCGCGCGCATAAGAACTGTTAAAAGAACGCTGTGTCACTTTTGCTCGGGCCTTCAATGAAGCAAGTCGTTTCAGTGGCAGTGTTTATTTCAATTATTATTGTACAGGAATATATTTGTAGGAATTTCAAGGTAAATGTTTATATAAACGAAACTATAAAATTGATTTTGTCTTTTTTAAATGATCACTTCTGCAGGTAGTGTTTTAAAGTTCATTTAGTCATTCATTGTATTTTTGTAGCCAGACAAAATTGATGACCTTTCGTTTGATTGTATGTACTTTTTACGACGATTTAAACATCTTTTTAGGCATATCTCAGTGGTCAGTCCACCTAACCGGCTTTCCTGGATATCTAACCAGTAATTACCAATTTCCCCGCAAGTAATTGACAACTTAGCATGATCAATTTAGCGGTGAGAGACGAATGGCCATCAGACACAATGTCCGAGATCAGTCGTTGCGGAGAAATTTGCGCGCAGCCATGACCTTTTGAATGAAAACGAAGATGAAGTATTTTGAATTCAGTGAGCGACTGTCCGAAATTATTTTTTTTAATATAAATCAATTATTAATTTGACTAGTGTAGTGAATAAATTGTCTTAATTCACTGGTTTGGCTGACTAGCTTAAAATCTATAATAAATTTGTTGATGTTGATAGTACAGATCATAAAGAATATAATGATCAAAGTTACTAGAGTCACGATTTTGAGGTCTTTGAGTATATTAGAATGAACAGCATTATGAGAAAAGTATGTGTCTAGAGTAAACTTATCACAAGAGAAAGAAGTAATTTATGTTTGGAATGAGTTAATCGTGTTCACTCAATGCGTCCCATTCGCGTGATATGGTTCTGGGTTATGGGTTAGGGGAAAGCTTATTACGGCTATACTACATATAGCGATTGCGTGATATAGTTTACCTAATCAATTTATGGGATTAAAGATCGTAAGATTAGCTTAATGTGGAATAGTTGTTATTTGATGACGTAACCTACATATAATCTGAGCAGTTGTTTAACACTAGGTTTTTCTATAAGTTTACTCTTCACGTAAAGAGTCATGTTCTTGATTACAATAAATCTGAAAGGTTAACCTGCAGGTGGATTATAGTTAAAGTAGGCTATTGGCTTTTGCAAGCAAATTAATTAAGGTTAACCTTTGGTTTACCGCTTCAAAGTCAATTAAAATTTGTACCGTTTTTTTCACATAAAAGGAGAAAAAATCCACACCAGTAACAGCCACAGTAAAAAAACCCACAAAGATATTCAAAGAGGATAAGGGACGGACGGTTTAAGCTAGGGTTATATAAAGAACATCTATATTTTTTAGCGAGGTAAACTACTTTTTTGTTACGTATTACAGATGGCTGAAAGTGACGGTGACGACGATTTCCTTATCGGTACAGGTATTGAAAACGGAGAAAGCTTTAGAGAAGCTTGCAAGGGGAGTGTAGATGAATTTTTAAAGCGTGATGAATAGTATTCCAGTGAGAGGTACAGTAGTATCAGAGGAAGAACTGGAATTTCTTGAAGTAGAAAAGGATATAGACGGAGTCACCATTCGCTGGAAAGACATAAGCAAGGGCCTATCTCTTGGCTATACGCATATTAATCTTGCACCACGAAATGTACTTGACATAAAACCGGTATATTCTATTATTAAAAAACACCTGGATTTACGTGAATATGGACATTTAGGTTTATTAAACCTTAAACAAGCTGTTGGTTTTGAAGTAATTTATTTTGGTGGTTGGACTACTTTGTTGTGCTTTCTTCCTAAAACATCTTTTAAGGAAAGGTGCAATCTGAACATGTATAAAGAGATGGCTCTTGCAAACATGAATCAATTACGGCATGAATTTCAACTTCAGTTAATTCAGTTAAATGTGAAGGGACAGGCTTTAAATACTTTAGCAAAGAATAACATCTTCAATCCATTGAAACTGTTCGTATTACCGGGAGACAGACGTATCATATTGTCCACGTTACAAAGTTCCCTTGAACTTACAGAGTTGGTTGCGACTGGTTTCACGAAAACCTTCTTCAGTTATCGATTCGGTGAAAAATGTACAACAACATTGACTTTGCCAATACTCGACGAGAGCGGGGTTGAAGACATTTGCGTCCATGTTGGTGTTAAAATACGAAGTGAGTTCCATGACCTGTTTTGGTGTCGTGAAGGAGTAAATTCTGTAATAGGAAAAAGAGGAATTATGACATCTTGTTGTTCATTCTTTGAATGTGTAAATTTTCAGTCTAATTTGGACGAGAGAGGTCTTGACGTTAAACCAGAGTTACTTGCTATTAGCAGTTTACCGGGCGAGGTACGATTTGTCCAACTGTACGCGGATATTCCACATCGTCGTCCGAAAACACTAGTTCATCCAGTATCTGGTTCTGTGTTGTTAGCAAATGGGTTGTATCGTCAGGTAAGCCAGAGAAAACTGTACAAGAACGCAGCGGAATACTTGTCTGAGATTAGAAATAACTTTTTTCAGATTGGAGAAGGAACTTGCCGGCTAGAGTTTGTAGTTGTTCTACCAGAGATTTGTCGTACAGTTTCGGCGTCCTCAATGGTATCTCATAATCACCTTTTGTCCCTGTTAGAATCCAAAGCTATGTTTGCCCCTTTTTACCGAGAAAACGATGTAATGGGATATATTAAGGAAGTAGGACTTTATCTTTATGACAGACTTGCAAGGATTTACAACAACCGCAGAGGTACTGCAGACAGCGAGGCTGTGTGGGATGCATTTCAGTGTGAGCTTGCTGTGGAAAGACTATTATGGGGTAATCCACTATGTGGAAGGTCCTATCGCTGTTCAGTGAATTTAGGAGTTGGTTTAGGGGTTCCAACACGTTGTCTTACAGACGAGAAAGGATTTCTCTGTCTGGAGGCCAGCTCTTCGTGTTGCGTGGAAGAGGATAGCACGCCACCGTTAGAAATTTACACGATGAATGTTAAGGTTCAACAACAGATAAGAAGGGTTTTTGGATTGGTAAACTATATGAACGCTTCTTCACGTGTACTAGGCCGAAGGGTTGTGATTTGTCTGCTGAGGGACCTGCACGATACGGGTCGTGTGTTTGCACGTTTTAACGAATTCCTTTTAATGCTTAAGAGAAGTTCAGGCAATGAAAACAAAAGGATAGTCGGTCAAATTACAAGTAAAGACCTGGCTACAAGACTAAGTCGTGTTAAAAAGGCAAAGTGGCCAATGGTTTATGGAAGCGTGAAAACCATTCTAGGTAACAATGAGGAAAGGTTAGCCGATGTTTTGGTGGAAGGAATACGTTCCTTAGAATTGGGATATTTTCCTGCGTTCCATCTTTATGATGAAAACAGACATAGCGGATTATTCTGGCTGTACAAGTATGGACTGTATGTATTGTCAGACGATAGTAAAGTTCCAAATTTGGAGATAGAAGCTGGCAGTATGCAATCTTTGGTTCTCTGTGAATTGGAGAAAATGAAAGTGTGTCACACGTCCCAGTACGAGTCCAAGGTATTTCCTTGGTTGAAACCATGTTTGGAAAGATTAGCTGAGAAGAATTTGAACAGAGATCAGAAGGTTATTGTGTTAGCCTTTGTAACAGGAGTGGCACTCATGATGAATGGACTGTACGTGGATTACCTTAATTTCAGTAGACTTGAAAGGAAGTTACCAGTTGCTCAGGTTATGTTGAGAATGCTCGAGATTCAGTGTAAATTTGAACTAATTAATGTTAAAACAGTTAAAGTGTACAGGTTACACCCGTCTATACCCTACAAACTGTATCATAGCGTTAAAGCTAAGGGGACACAGGATGAGCTTAAACAACAGAAACAACCAGTGTGTGAATACATTAGAGACGAAGACGAAATAGCCACTATGCAGACCGCAGATACAAGTGACATTACTCCAGAAGCAGCTGAGATTAATGTTGTTGCAAGTAGGCATGTACCCGCTTATGCCGGCGAAAGATATGTATTATGGAATTCAGCAGAAATTAATATTCTTAAAGAAGTTATGGAGAAAGGAAGTGGAAGCTTAAAAGATAGGTACGAAGTGTATACAGAGAAATGTCGAAAGGAAGGAGTACCAGATCGGACATTGAAAGCGTTCTTGCGAAAATATACCCGAATGTTGGATTCTAAACGGAAATAGTTGCTGCTTATTTTTATGTAAATATATGAAAATGGTGAAATTTTAATTCTGACTTGAAATTCTGCTTTTAAACGGTTTGAGTGAGCTATTTTCTTTTAAACAATGTGGTACCTTTGATCTACCAGATAAGTATTGAGTATTAGGATGGATATCTGACTAAAAATAGATGAACCATGGTAAAACAATAGTAAAATAAGAAGGTTAATCCGGGGAAAAGAAGCACTTCGGAAGAAACAAGTCGAGTTAAGAAATAAACCTGTGATAAATAAGGTTATATTGTATCAAGTAAGCTGAACCGGAGGCCAGAAAAAGATTAACCGACGTCAGAATAAATTGTACAATAAGCAGGTGACGTAAAATCCCGGAGTTTAAAGAAAATAACTGTGCGTGATTAAAGTTTAAGTAGTAGTGTTTCTGCTAAAAGCAACAAAAACAAGTGTTAATAGTTTAAAATACCTTATCCAATAAGTGTAAACGTTTCAAACAGTTGGAATCAATTGAACAAGGGCAAAATGTTGAATTGGATGATGTGACATGTACGTCACATGTATAGTGTTAAATAAGTACAAGACTACAATTTGTATGGCTGAGATTTCTTTGCCATTAATGTCAATTCTGATTCTGAAAGAAATATTGTAACTATAAACATTAAAAGCAATTTAGTGATCAATCATATATATATAAACTTAAACCGGGTCAACTCAACTCATCCTACGACAGTTTTAAGAACTGTCAGGTCAAACTGAGGAGGGTAAGCTATCTTAAATCAAAACGAAATAAAGTTCAACTTGGGACTTATACCCCATTTGCCATTCGCTGGCACGATCTTTATCAAATGTTGAAAGGTTACCCGAAGCTTAAACTGAGGTTAACTGAGTACGTGAACTGACATGTAATCCTTAAAACCATGTAAAAGAAACAGTTCAAAATGATAAACGATGGCTAAACCTTCCTTTAAATCTTTAAGGATAATTCTGTAACGAAATTAAAAGGTTAAACAGAGTTCAACCGTAGATATACCCAACTTTAACTGAAACATTTTCAACGGTAATGAAAAGGTTAACCTATAATGGGTGATTATATAAAAATGTTAAAAATTAAACACAGTTAATCCGTAGATTAACCCAACCCTCAACTGAAACGTTTTAAACATGAAAAGGGTAACTAGGAAAAACCAGTTTATTGATTGGTTAAGCAACGGTGAAACACCTGTCAGGGTTACTGCATAATCCAGTCAAGGAAACAACGGTTGAATTCATTAAGCTAGTTAAACCAAGTTAACCCAGTGGTGTGACCGGTTACCTCATGGCTTACCTAGGGGTTAACCCGTTTCTTTTAACTTTTGTCAGTTTTGTTTCAGCGTTTGAGTAGGTAACATGTGGAATGATTTGTGGAAGAATATATTTCTTTAAAGTGAAGTTTGCTAAGTGTGTTCTTAAATTTGCAAGGTGTTGACAATGTGTTAATATAATTTAATATTTTAACTGGATTTCTTAATAAGAGGATTGTGTATTCAGTGTAATTGGTTCATAGTTGGTGGATTAAAAAGTATAAAGTAAGTAGTTTTTTCTTTAGTGTGCTCATCTTAGCATATATTGTTAAATCTGAGGCTTTGTGATCGCTTTGTGTCCGTTGTACGTCAATTCCTTTTTTTGGTTCTCTTCATACAGCACAAACTGAAGCTGAACCTGGACGTCAACCTGTGCAGTCTGCGTTTACAACTGTTGCATTCATTTAGCTAGTTAAACCAAGTTAACCCACTGGCGTGACCGTTTACCTTTAGGCTTACCAAGGGGTTAACCCGTTTCTTTTAACTTTTGTCAGTTTAAGGATGATACTGTAACGTAATTAAAAGGTTAAACAGAGTTCAACCGTAGATAAACCCAACTTAAACTGAAACATTTTCAACGGTAATGAAAAGGTTAACCTATAATGGGTGATTATATAAAAATGTTAAAAGTTAAACAGAGTTAATCTATAGATTAACCCAACCTTTAACTGAAACGTTTTAAACATTAATGAAAAGGTTAACTAGGAAAAACCAGTTTATTGATTGGTTAAGCAACGGTGAAACGCCTGTCAGGGTTACTGCAAAATACAGTCAAGGAAACAACGGTTGAATTCATTTAGCTAGTTAAACCAAGTTAACCCAGTGGTGTGACCGTTTACATCATGGCTTACCTAGGGGTAAACCCGTTTCTTTTAACTTTTGTCAGTTTTGTTTCAGCGTTTGAGTAGGTAGCATGTGGAATGATTTGTGGAAGAATATATTTCTTAAAAGTGAACTTTGCTAAGTGTGTTCTTAAATTTGTTAGGTGTTGACATTGTGTTAATATAATTTAATATTATTACTGGATTTCTTAATAAGAGGATTGTGTATTCAGTGTAATGATTCATTAATTGGTGGATTAAAAAGTATAAGGTAAGTCGTTTTTTCTTAAGTGTGCTCATCTTAGCATATTTTGTTAAATCTGAGGCTTTGTGATCGCTTTGTGCCGGTTGTTCGTCAATTTCTTTTTTTGGTTCTCTTCTAACCCTAACCCTTAAAATAAACCATATATAATATCTGTAGGTGGTGGATTTATTTAATTAAAACAACAATACAATCACAAGGTTTATAAAAACGTACAATCCGCAAGTATTTTAACAAAACTGCCTTCTTAATTAAATTCACTTTACTCAACTTTACTTTTCTTAGCTTCATTTAACTTAGTTTTAACTTAACTTCACTGCTTTACTGCTTTACTTACACAAGTTTGTGGAACTGTATTCCTCTCACTCTTTCCATCTATCTCTGTCACCAGTGTTGTTAATTATGTGCTGAAATAACCAAATCACCAGATATTCATGCAATTTGTTAGAAGAAATTAATGACAGCTCTGCGGAATACTTGATAAAAACACAACAGCCATTTCACTCCAACGACCGAGAAAGAACTGTCAAAATACAACGGATAAAAGATATTTCACAAGACAAACAATTCAGAGAACAAATAATACTAACCTATAAAAAACCTCCACATTCAAAATACTAAACAAGAGAGCTTACACAAACATGGAGTAACTGTGTTTAATTTTTGTTGTTTAACTTTTGATTAGAATAAAAAAAAATTAAAATGTAAAAAGTTTATATGTGTATATTGTTTATATTGTGTAATACTTGAATCATTTAGCTGAAGCGTTTCTGGGTTAGGGTAATCTTCACATGTAAAAAACAAAAGTATGAATACATGAACAATGGTTGAAGTAGGTTAAACAAAAAGGTTCAGCTTGGTCAAAGATGTAAGATCGAGATGAAATTTAGGATTAATAAAAGTGTACTCGTGTCTAAAAAGGTAAAACGGGTTAAACCAAGGTTAAACTGCCCGAAACGTCGTGCGTATTAACACATACAGCTGAATTAAAGAACGTTAAGGAGAAAGGTTCCGCTTTGGAATAAATTGTTAGGTAGAGGTTAAACCAATGTTAAATTTCATGAAAAAAATATTATTTATACATAAGCCTAGGTTAAAGAGGATTAAAAAGAAAGGTTAAGCTTTGGCATAGATGTTACCTATAATTAAAAATGAAGATAAACAAAAGTAGACTGGTATGTCTAAAGATTACACGGGGGATTAAACTGAGGTTAACTGTCTAAAAGATGAATATGATTAGAAGGCCCTAGCTTGGGTTTATGTATTCAAAAGTGAAATTCAAACTCGAGCAAAGATATAAAATAGAATTAGAATTGAAAATTAATAAATGTAGACCGGGCTTAGGGGTAAGGATAAATAGACGGTCCTGGGTTAATGAAATTTGAACGCACAGGTTAAAGTCATTTTAAGATGTTACTATTATTTGTTCTTAAAAAAATGTGGACCGGGTCTTAATATTTTAAACAGGGATTAAGCCGGAGGTAATCCGAAGTTAAACTTTATCAAACGATAGTGTTAATAGAAGGTACTTGGTTATTGGTACGTGAAATAGAAACGTTAAACTCGGGCCTTTATGTGAAAAGGAATCAATTATAAATGAAAATACATGTGGACCTGGGTCTAAAAAGGTTAAACAGGGATTAAACCGGGGTTAATCTTAAGTTATGCTGTCTTCAAGGGAAAGGATAAACTCGGGCAAATATGTGAATAGAAAATAATAATAAAGAAAAGAAAATGTCGACCGGGGTCTACAAAGGTTAAACAGGGATTAAACCGGGAGTTATCTGAAGATAAGCAGTCTTAAATTAGGCCGTTAATAGAAGACAAAAGGTTAATGATACGTTAAAAAGATGTGTCAAACTATAGCAATGATGTGAACATGAATTAAAAATAAAGGAATCAAGGTCCGTGCTCTAAAAAAAAATATATAGGGATTAAACCGGAGGTAACCGAGGTTAAACTTTCTTAAATGTAAAGGATTATAAAGGGTTAGGGTTAAGGGTTAGGTTAGGTTAGGTTAGGTTAGGGTAGAGTTTAGGTTTATGGTTTAGGGTTAGGTTAGGGTTCAAATGTGGTTCAGGGTTCAGGTGTTAGGTTACGGTTGTAGGGTAAGTTTACGGATTAGTTACGGGTTATGGTTGGTTTACGGGTTAGGTTGAATGGTTAGGGTAGGTTAGTAGATCTAGGAACTACCTTTTGCACCCCATGGTTTGAACCCCCTAGGCTCATGCGCGAAAAGTATTATGATATTTTTTAATAATCGTCTTTTTGTAACGTGGCTGTAAAATAAGTGAGTGCGCATGCTCATTAAACCGCCATTTTGAATAGATGTATTGAAGAGGAAGGACGTGTTTTGTATTGTTCAGTTTGATTGTTGAAAAAGAATGGATTAATAATAAAAGGTAAACGATTTTTTTAGGTAATGGACTTCCTACAAGAAATTGTATGTAATTTCATCCCTTAATTGTTGAAATTAATCGATATAATTGCAAACAAGGTAAATACATATGAGCAGAATGGATCGAACCCTTGACCTTCCCTGCTATGCTGTATCGAAAAACCAAAGTTTATGTACTTAATGGTACGATATTTACAGGTAATGTCGCGTGATTTTGCAGCTTAAATGCCTCTTATTCGAACCCTTATGTACTGTCTTTGCAAGTGGAACTATTCAATTCTATTCGTGTCTATATGAACATAAAGGCGGCCATTTTGAAAGCCATTGCGTATGTTTCTAAAAATAAAGTAGTCTATAAAAGGCGGGAATATAGCGCGCCAATTAAAGTTTGCGGGAAGTTCAAATTACCCTAGCCTTAACCTTAGGGTTAGGGTTAGGGTAGGGTTAGGGTTAGGGTTAGTTTAGGGTTAGGGTTAGGGTTAGGGTTAGAGGTTAGGGTTAGGGTTTAGGGTTAGGGTTAGGGTTAGGGTTAGGGTTAGAGGTTAGGGTTAGGGTATATAGTAAAGCTACCTTTTGGGTTAGGGTTAGGGTTAGGGTTAGGGTTAGGGTTTGGTTAGGGTTAGGGTTAGGGTATATAGGAGAACTACCTCTTGCACCCCCAGAGTTTGCACCCCCCTGAGGCGCATGCGCGAAAAGTATTATGGGATATTTTTTAAATATCCGTCATTTTGTGTCACGTGGCTGTAAAATAAGTGAGTGCGCATGCTCATTCATAAACCGCCATTTTGAATAGATGTATTGAAGAGGAAGGACGTGTTTTGTATTGTTCAGTTTGATTGTTGAAAAAGAATGGATTAATAATAAAAGGTAAACGATTTTTTTAGGTAATGGACTTCCTACAAGAAATTGTATGTAATTTCATCCCTTAATTGTTGAAATTAATCGATATAATTGCAAACAAGGTAAATACATTATGAGCAGAATGGAATCGAACCCTTGACCTTCCCTGCTATGCTGTATCGAAAAACCAAAGTTTATGTACTTAATGGTACGATATTACAGGTAATGTCGCGTGATTTTGCAGCTTAAATGCCTCTTATTCGAACCCTTATGTACTGTCTTTGCAAGTGGAACTATTCAATTCTATTCGTGTCTATATGAACATAAAGGCGGCCATTTTGAAAGCCATTGCGTATGTTTCTAAAAATAAAGTAGTCGTTATAAAGGCGGGAATATAGCGCGCCAATTAAAGTTTGCGGGAAGTTCAAATTACCCTAGCCTTAACCTTAGGGTTAGGGTTAGGGTTAGGGTTCGGGTTAGTTAGGGTTAGGGTTAGGGTTAGGGTTAGAGGTTAGGGTTAGGGTTTAGGGTTAGGGTTAGGGTTAGGGTTAGGGTTAGAGGTTAGGGTTAGGGTATATAGTAAAGCTACCTTTTGGGTTAGGGTTAGTTAGGGTTAGGGTATATAGTAAAGCTACCTTTTGAACGGAAGTAGGTTTGAACGGAAGTAGGCTGCGCATGCGCAAATGCATGACGGGAATATTGGTACGTCAGTACCGACATTGCGCATGCGTGTATTTCTTAACCGCCATTTTGAATAGATGTATGGAAGAGGAAGGACGTGTTTTGTATTGTTCAGTTGTGATTGTTTAAAAAGAATGGATTATTATTAAAAGGTAAACGATTTTTTATGTAATTGAATACCTACAATATATTGTTTGTATTGTCATCCCTTAATTTGTAAAAAGAATTGATATAATTGCAAACAAAGTAAATACATATAAGCAAAATGGATTGAACCCTTGACCTTGCCTGCTATCCTGTATCGGAGAGCCAAAGCTTTTGTACTTATGGTTCGATTTTTACAGGTAATGTCCCGTGGTTTTGCAGCTTAAATGCCTCTGGTTCGAACCTTTATGTGCTATCTTTGCAAGTGAAAGTATTCAATTCTATTCTTGTCTATATGAATATAGAAGCGGCCATTTTGAAAGTCATTGCGTATGTTTCTAAAAATAAAATACTCGTTGTAAAAGGCGGGAATATTGCGCGCCAAATAAAGTTGGCGGGAATTCAAATTACCTTAGACTAAACCCTAACTGTAACGTGAACAATAACCCCAATAGCAATAATTGTGTGTACAACTAAACGTAACGCTAACCCCTAACCCTAACTCTAACCCAAACCCTAAACCCTAACCCTAACACAAACCCTTACCCCAAACCCAAACCCTAAACCCCAAACCCTAACACAAACCCTAACCCCAAACCGTAACCCTGACATAACCCTAACCTAAGCCCTAACTCTAACTCAAAATTTAGCGAAGAGCTGAATCAAATATCCGGTACACTTACGTTACCTGAACTTAAACCCTAACCCTTAACCCTAAGGGTTAGGGTTAGGGTTAGGGTTAGGGTTAGGGTTAGGGTTAGGGTTAGGGTTAGGGTTAGGGTTAGGGTTTAGGGTTAGGGTTAGGGTTAGGGTTAGGGTTAGGATTAGGGTATATAGGAGAACTACCTCTTGCACCCCCAGAGTTTGCACCCCCCTGAGGCGCATGCGCGAAAAGTATTATGGGATATTTTTTAAATATCCGTCATTTTGTGTCACGTGGCTGTAAAATAAGTGAGTGCGCATGCTCATTCATAAACCGCCATTTTGAATAGATGTATTGAAGAGGAAGGACGTGTTTTGTATTGTTCAGTTTGATTGTTGAAAAAGAATGGATTAATAATAAAAGGTAAACGATTTTTTTAGGTAATGGACTTCCTACAAGAAATTGTATGTAATTTCATCCCTTAATTGTTGAAATTAATCGATATAATTGCAAACAAGGTAAATACATATGAGCAGAATGGATCGAACCCTTGACCTTCCCTGCTATGCTGTATCGAAAAACCAAAGTTTATGTACTTAATGGTACGATATTTACAGGTAATGTCGCGTGATTTTGCAGCTTAAATGCCTCTTATTCGAACCCTTATGTACTGTCTTTGCAAGTGGAACTATTCAATTCTATTCGTGTCTATATGAACATAAAGGCGGCCATTTTGAAAGCCATTGCGTATGTTTCTAAAAATAAAGTAGTCGTTATAAAAGGCGGGAATATAGCGCGCCAATTAAAGTTTGCGGGAAGTTCAAATTACCCTAGCCTTAACCTTAGGGTTAGGGTTAGGGTTAGGGTTAGGGTTAGTTAGGGTTAGGGTTAGGGTTAGGGTTAGAGGTTAGGGTTAGGGTTTAGGGTTAGGGTTAGGGTTAGGGTTAGGGTTAGGGTTAGAGGTTAGGGTTAGGGTATATAGTAAAGCTACCTTTTGGGTTAGGGTTAGTTAGGGTTAGGGTATATAGTAAAGCTACCTTTTGAACGGAAGTAGGTTTGAACGGAAGTAGGCTGCGCATGCGCAAATGCATGACGGGAATATTGGTACGTCAGTACCGACATTGCGCATGCGTGTATTTCTTAACCGCCATTTTGAATAGATGTATGGAAGAGGAAGGACGTGTTTTGTATTGTTCAGTTGTGATTGTTTAAAAAGAATGGATTATTATTAAAAGGTAAACGATTTTTTTATGTAATTGAATACCTACAATATATTGTTTGTATTGTCATCCCTTAATTTGTAAAAAGAATTGATATAATTGCAAACAAAGTAAATACATATAAGCAAAATGGATTGAACCCTTGACCTTGCCTGCTATCCTGTATCGGAGAGCCAAAGCTTTTGTACTTATGGTTCGATTTTTACAGGTAATGTCCCGTGGTTTTGCAGCTTAAATGCCTCTGGTTCGAACCTTTATGTGCTATCTTTGCAAGTGAAAGTATTCAATTCTATTCTTGTCTATATGAATATAGAAGCGGCCATTTTGAAAGTCATTGCGTATGTTTCTAAAAATAAAATACTCGTTGTAAAAGGCGGGAATATTGCGCGCCAAATAAAGTTGGCGGGAATTCAAATTACCTTAGACTAAACCCTAACTGTAACGTGAACAATAACCCCAATAGCAATAATTGTGTGTACAACTAAACGTAACGCTAACCCCTAACCCTAACTCTAACCCAAACCTAAACCCTAACCCTAACACAACCCTTACCCCAAACCCAAACCCTAAACCCCAAACCCTAACACAAACCCTAACCCCAAACCGTAACCCTGACATAACCCTAACCTAAGCCCTAACTCTAACTCAAAATTTAGCGAAGAGCTGAATCAAATATCCGGTACACTTACGTTACCTGAACTTAAACCCTAACCCTTAACCCTAAGGGTTAGGGTTAGGGTTAGGGTTAGGGTTTAGGGTTAGGGTTAGGGTTAGGGTTTAGGGTTAGGGTTAGGGTTTAGGGTTAGGGTTAGGGTTAGGGTTAGGGTTAGGATTAGGGTATATAGGAGAACTACCTCTTGCACCCCCAGAGTTTGCACCCCCCTGAGGCGCATGCGCGAAAAGTATTATGGGATATTTTTTAAATATCCGTCATTTTGTGTCACGTGGCTGTAAAATAAGTGAGTGCGCATGCTCATTCATAAACCGCCATTTTGAATAGATGTATTGAAGAGGAAGGACGTGTTTTGTATTGTTCAGTTTGATTGTTGAAAAAGAATGGATTAATAATAAAAGGTAAACGATTTTTTTTAGGTAATGGACTTCCTACAAGAAATTGTATGTAATTTCATCCCTTAATTGTTGAAATTAATCGATATAATTGCAAACAAGGTAAATACATATGAGCAGAATGGATCGAACCCTTGACCTTCCCTGCTATGCTGTATCGAAAAACCAAAGTTTATGTACTTAATGGTACGATATTTACAGGTAATGTCGCGTGATTTTGCAGCTTAAATGCCTCTTATTCGAACCCTTATGTACTGTCTTTGCAAGTGGAACTATTCAATTCTATTCGTGTCTATATGAACATAAAGGCGGCCATTTTGAAAGCCATTGCGTATGTTTCTAAAAATAAAGTAGTCGTTATAAAAGGCGGGAATATAGCGCGCCAATTAAAGTTTGCGGGAAGTTCAAATTACCCTAGCCTTAACCTTAGGGTTAGGGTTAGGGTTAGGGTTAGGGTTAGTTAGGGTTAGGGTTAGGGTTAGGGTTAGAGGTTAGGGTTAGGGTTTAGGGTTAGGGTTAGGGTTAGGGTTAGGGTTAGAGGTTTAGGGTTAGGGTATATAGTAAAGCTACCTTTTGGGTTAGGGTTAGTTAGGGTTAGGGTATATAGTAAAGCTACCTTTTGAACGGAAGTAGGTTTGAACGGAAGTAGGCTGCGCATGCGCAAATGCATGACGGGAATATTGGTACGTCAGTACCGACATTGCGCATGCGTGTATTTCTTAACCGCCATTTTGAATAGATGTATGGAAGAGGAAGGACGTGTTTTGTATTGTTCAGTTGTGATTGTTTAAAAAGAATGGATTATTATTAAAAGGTAAACGATTTTTTTATGTAATTGAATACCTACAATATATTGTTTGTATTGTCATCCCTTAATTTGTAAAAAGAATTGATATAATTGCAAACAAAGTAAATACATATAAGCAAAATGGATTGAACCCTTGACCTTGCCTGCTATCCTGTATCGGAGAGCCAAAGCTTTTGTACTTATGGTTCGATTTTTACAGGTAATGTCCCGTGGTTTTGCAGCTTAAATGCCTCTGGTTCGAACCTTTATGTGCTATCTTTGCAAGTGAAAGTATTCAATTCTATTCTTGTCTATATGAATATAGAAGCGGCCATTTGAAAGTCATTGCGTATGTTTCTAAAAATAAAATACTCGTTGTAAAAGGCGGGAATATTGCGCGCCAAATAAAGTTGGCGGGAATTCAAATTACCTTAGACTAAACCCTAACTGTAACGTGAACAATAACCCCAATAGCAATAATTGTGTGTACAACTAAACGTAACGCTAACCCCTAACCCTTACTCTAACCCAAACCCTAAACCCTAACCCTAACACAAACCCTTACCCCAAACCCAAACCCTAAACCCCAAACCCTAACACAAACCCTAACCCCAAACCGTAACCCTGACATAACCCTAACCTAAGCCCTAACTCTAACTCAAAATTTAGCGAAGAGCTGAATCAAATATCCGGTACACTTACGTTACCTGAACTTAAACCCTAACCCTTAACCCTAAGGGTTAGGGTTAGGGTTAGGGTTAGGGTTTAGGGTTAGGGTTAGGGTTAGGGTTTAGGGTTAGGGTTAGGGTTTAGGGTTAGGGTTAGGGCTAAGGTTATTTTCCTCCCGTGGCCCTGAGATAGTCTCCGGTGGCCCTGAGGAAAAAATCATTATGCTCCCGTGGCCCTACACTGATCTCCCGTGGCCCTGGTCTGGTCTCCCATGGCCCTAAGCAGTCTCCTGTGGCCCTATGTTCATTTATTACATAAGATGTGGTAATATTACATATATGACATAATTATTATGAAGGGGGAGGTAATCGATGATGTTTGGGTGAGTTATGGAACTTTAGTTATAATAATAAAAATTTGACCACGGGGTAAGTAAGTGTTGGTTTAGTCCCGTGTCAAATTGTTATTTATCTTCCCTTGATGCTCTAATTAAGAATTATGACTCATTAATGACCCCTTTATGTAACCCTGTCCATATATGGGCCTAAATCAAATAGGATCCATGTTGGGTTAAAATTTCAAAAGGGCCATGGGAGTTCAGTTTTCCTTATTTGGTAGGAAAGTCCTTATATGGTAATATTTACTCAACATAATTACAGATCCTGATAGTACTCACCAAGACGAACAAAATGATATATTACATGACCAGATCGGAGATAAAAAATATTTTGGTCAAAAAAAACACAAAGGGTAACCCCTTTAAGTTTTTTTGAAAAAAAAAAATTTATGTCTCCGATTTACTTCAAACTTACATATATTATGCCTTTAAGTGTGTTATTCACGAATCCGAAGTAAAAACTGAAATAACTTGAACGGTTGATTTTTTAGAATTTTTTTTTTAATTTTAGGGTTCAGGGTTAACCCCTTTTTGGAAAAAAATTTTTTTATCTCCGATTTATTCCATATTTGGTATAATGATAGACTATAATAACCTATTTAAGAATATGTATTTACTTTTTAAATTTGAAGTCATTTGTTAATTTTATTGCATGTCAAATAGGTCAAAAATAGCCTATTTTCATTGTCAAAGACCTTTTATGGTTGTCTCCCCTTGGACCATGTGACCTCTGACCTCTGAAGAAACGTCATTTTCTTAAAGTAATGTCTCATATCTATGATAATAAACATTAAACTTTGATGCTATCTGTCTTAGATATGAAGTAATAACTCTTGGAAAATGATACAAAACACTGCTTTTTCTCTTTACAGACAGTTGTATAAGTGCAAGCATTTCTGATGGGAACAGACGGACGAACACCAACATTTACTTCCTGTTTCAGCTTTATGGGATATCCGTCTTACAAGAAAGAGCAAGAATTCATCTGAAACAATTGTATTTTTTAATCTGCAGGCAATAAAATGATTAAAACTATTATTTTTACACCTTAAAATACCCCTATGACAGACGGACGTACAGACGAACATGTGCGTACAGACACATACATGCATACAAGTATTTTTAATAGAAAGGCAGTAGATAGTAACAAAGAAAAAAATAATTACAAAATTCGAATTATTTGAAGAGAAAAACGGGTTGAAAATAAGGCAATACTTCAGCATTTTTAAGAGTAAAATATTGTCAATGGGTTGAAAATTACTTATTTCTATTATTTTCAAGCCCTTATTCTGACCTTATCTTTTTATTATATAACTATATATGATACATCATATTGTAGATAAAAGCCTTAGCAAATCAACAAAATATTTAACATAAAAGTATGTCCGTCTGTCTGTTCAGAATAGCTAGACAAGGTAGTTGAACTATAAGAAAAATAAGCCGCGCTGAATAGAATAGCGGGTTTCAAGTATTTATTTGACCTCATTTAATAAGATATAATGATATTTTTTATATCATGTTGTAGCAAAAACAATTGCCTAAACATAAAAAAAGAACTGTATTAAGATATGTCTGTCCGTCTGTTCAAGTGAGGTAGTGAAAGTACCTCTATACTTAATGAAAATCGGCCTCTTCGAATAAAGAAATCGCGTATATGCATTACGTTCAAATACTTATTATGACTTCATTTTTTAAGATATAATTATGTATTATACACCATTACATAGTGCAATACCTTGCCTTATAAAGGAAGAAAACTGTATTAAAATATGTTCGTCCGTCTGTTCAGGGTACTTAGGAAAAGTAAGCCGCGGGATACAAAAATAAGGCAGTTTTTCGTTAGTTTTAAGTAATTATTTTGACATCATTTTTAAAGATATAATTAAATGTTATACATGAAATTGTAGAAAATTTAATTGACCGAAAAACAAAAAAAGGTATAGTAAAATATGTCCGTCCGTCCGTTCAGGACAGCTATTGAAAGTAACCCCATTTGATAGTCATACTTAATGAAAACAGGGATCGCAGAATAAAGAAACCGCGTTATATGTATTACTTTCAAATGCTTATTATGACTTCATTTTTATGATATAATTATGTATTATACACCATTACATAGTGCAATACCTTGCCTTATAAAGGAAGAAAACTGTATTAAAATATGTTCGTCCGTCTGTTCAGGGTACTTAGAAAAAGTAAGCCGCGGGATACAAAAATAATGCAGTTTTTCGTTAGTTTTAAGTAATTATTGTGACATCATTTTTTAAGATATAATTAAGTGTTATACATGAAGTTGTAGAGAATTGAATTACCTGAAAAACAAAAAAAAGTATAGTAAAATATGTCCGTCCGTCTGTTCAGGACAGCTATTGAAAGTAACCCCATTTGATAGTCATACTTAATGAAACAGGGATCGCAGAATAAAGAAACCGCGTTATATGTATTACTTTCAAATGCTTAGTCTGACATCAATTTTTAAGATATAATCATATATTATACATCATTTGTAGAATGATGTCTTACCTAACTCATAAAGAAAACTATATAATAATATGTCCGTCCGTCTGTTCAGGGTACTTCGTCAAAGTAAGCCTCAGGATACATAAAGTAACGGTTTTTAGTTTATATTTAAGTGATTATTTTGACATCATTTTAAAGATATAATTAAAAAATATATATCAAATTGTAGCGATATATATGGCCTGAAAAACAAAGAAAAGTATAGTTAAATATCTTTGTCCGTCTGTTCAAGACAGCTACTGAAAATAACCCTATTTAATAGCCGTACTTACTAAAATCGGCTGCGCGGAATAAAGACGTCGCTTATATGCATTACTTTCAAATGCTTATTTTGACTTCATTTTTAAAGATATAATTATATATTATACACCATAATGTAGACAATCAATTGGCTAATAAGCAAAGAAAAATATTTTAAAATATGTCCGTCCGTCTGTTCACGACAGTTAGCGAAAATAGTCAAATTTTCTTAAAATCGGCCCCGCAGAATAAAAATTTCATTATTTTCAAATATTAATTTTAACCTTATTTATTAAGATACAATTACAAAATTAACATTATTTTGTAGCCTGTTATATTGCTTAATAAAACATATAAAACAATTGTATATATGTTCCGTCTGTCTGTTCAGAACAGTTAGCTGAAATGGTCATATGTTCTGAAAAATCGGCCGCTCGAAACAAAAATACCGCGTTTTTTTCATTATTTTCAAATATTAATTTTGACTTTATTAATAATGCTATAATTATGCAATAAACAGTACTCTGTTATTTATTACCTTGCCTAATAAATAAAGAAACTATAATAAAATATGTCCATCCGTCTGTTCAGGACAGCTACTGAAAGTAGTACCCTTTTCTGAAAATCAGCCGCCGCGGTAAAAAAATCGCGGTTTTTCATTATCTTAACTATTAATTATGACAACATTTATTAAGATAAAATTATAAATTAAAACACCATATTGTAGAAAATTGTCTTGCCTAATAAATAAAATAAAATATGTATATATATGTTCGTCCGTCTGTTCAGGGCAGCTCACCAAGTAACCTCATTTTTAACAAAAATCCGTTCTATTTCCCGTAAATTTACCGCAAGTGGCCTGTTTTTTCGATCCGTACAGACAGACAAACATGCCCATGTTTCTAGAACGACCAGTTTTCAATAGAAGAAACAAAGCACTACATAAAAATGCAAAACCCTGTGAAAAAATATAATAAATTAAGCCTTTCCGACGCCGACAAAGGTAAAAAAGACGGAAAAATGAGTACCTGAGGGTGGTGCCGGTGGTCAAGTCTGCAGACCCCTAAAATATGAGCTTTGAAGCCGCGCAATATATGGAATGAAAGGTATTAAATAGTACTTTAAAATCGCATAATTTGATTTCTGAATTTTCGCACACTCAGTTAGAAATAATTGCCGGAAGTTTGTGTAAAAAACCGTCGGATCACTAAATTTTGGCTATTTTTCGGCTGTTTCTATTGAACCCGACGGGCTAGAACTAAGTTTAATACGTCATTTTAAAGGTATTTTTAAGCTCTACGACCTGCAATTTACTCCGGTCACATACCTGTTTGCGGTAAGTTTTAATGCCCAAATATGGAATAAGGCCACCGGAGACCGGAAAGTATCCTTAAAGTTGCTGAAAAAAATGTCATAATGTCCTTATATGGAAGCGGGAGGACCTGGCTAATTCCAGGTATGGGTAGGGCCCGACCATGCGCATCTTTTGAGACCAAGAAACCCAGGATCGAACATAAAAAAAAATCTCAGCCAAGGTTCGTTCAAAATTGCAGACTTATGCAGGGTTTCAAATGTAACCTAGGAAGGGTGGCAAAATCGAAAATTTGTGCCAAAGCCAAAGAACTTTTTTATTTGTGCAGGGTTATAGGTCAGGTCAAGGTCATGGATTATTGACCATTAGAGGTCACGAAAAGTGTTACGTAATCGCGGGAGGGTTAACTTTTGACGTCTCCCAGTGGCCCCAAAGTCAAAGGGGCATAACTCCTAGAGAAAGTTAACCCGGTCGGGGAAACTCGACGAATTAGACTCCCCCTGAACGAGCTCTACATGTGTGCCAAGTTTCATCATAATCTATCGACTAGAACTTTTAACCCTATGGGGTCAAAGTGGGTCAGGGCCACGGGGGGAAAAAAACCCTAATTAGGGTTAGGGTTAGGGTTAGGATTAGGGTATATAGGAGAACTACCTCTTGCACCCCCAGAGTTTGCACCCCCCTGAGGCGCATGCGCGAAAAGTATTATGGGATATTTTTTAAATATCCGTCATTTTGTGTCACGTGGCTGTAAAATAAGTGAGTGCGCATGCTCATTCATAAACCGCCATTTTGAATAGATGTATTGAAGAGGAAGGACGTGTTTTGTATTGTTCAGTTTGATTGTTGAAAAAGAATGGATTAATAATAAAAGGTAAACGATTTTTTTTAGGTAATGGACTTCCTACAAGAAATTGTATGTAATTTCATCCCTTAATTGTTGAAATTAATCGATATAATTGCAAACAAGGTAATACATATGAGCAGAATGGATCGAACCCTTGACCTTCCCTGCTATGCTGTATCGAAAACCAAAGTTTATGTACTTAATGGTACGATATTTACAGGTAATGTCCGCGTGATTTTGCAGCTTAAATGCCTCTTATTCGAACCCTTATGTACTGTCTTTGCAAGTGGAACTATTCAATTCTATTCGTGTCTATATGAACATAAAGGCGGCCATTTTGAAAGCCATTGCGTATGTTTCTAAAAATAAAGTAGTCGTTATAAAAGGCGGGAATATAGCGCGCCAATTAAAGTTTGCGGGAAGTTCAAATTACCCTAGCCTTAACCTTAGGGTTAGGGTTAGGGTTAGGGTTAGGGTTAGTTAGGGTTAGGGTTAGGGTTAGGGTTAGAGGTTAGGGTTAGGGTTTAGGGTTAGGGTTAGGTTAGGGTTAGGGTTAGAGGTTAGGGTTAGGGTATATAGTAAAGCTACCTTTGGGTTAGGGTTAGTTTAGGGTTAGGGTATATAGTAAAGCTACCTTTGAACGGAAGTAGGTTTGAACGGAAGTAGGCTGCGCATGCGCAAATGCATGACGGGAATATTGGTACGTCAGTACCGACATTGCGCATGCGTGTATTTCTTAACCGCCATTTTGAATAGATGTATGGAAGAGGAAGGACGTGTTTTGTATTGTTCAGTTGTGATTGTTTAAAAAAGAATGGATTATTATTAAAAGGTAACGATTTTTTTATGTAATTGAATACCTACAATATATTGTTTGTATTGTCATCCCTTAATTTGTAAAAAGAATTGATATAATTGCAAACAAAGTAAATACATATAAGCAAAATGGATTGAACCCTTGACCTTGCCTGCTATCCTGTATCGGAGAGCCAAAGCTTTTGTACTTATGGTTCGATTTTACAGGTAATGTCCCGTGGTTTTGCAGCTTAAATGCCTCTGGTTCGAACCTTTATGTGCTATCCTTGCAAGTGAAAGTATTCAATTCTATTCTTGTCTATATGAATATAGAAGCGGCCATTTTGAAAGTCATTGCGTATGTTTCTAAAAATAAAATACTCGTTGTAAAAGGCGGGAATATTGCGCGCCAAATAAAGTTGGCGGGAATTCAAATTACCTTAGACTAAACCCTAACTGTAACGTGAACAATAACCCCAATAGCAATAATTGTGTGTACAACTAAACGTAAACGCTAACCCCTAACCCTAACTCTAACCCAAACCCTAAACCCTAACCCTAACACAACCCTTACCCCAAACCCAAACCCTAAACCCCAAACCCTAACACAACCCTAACCCCAAACCGTAACCCTGACATAACCCTAACCTAAGCCCTAACTCTAACTCAAAATTTAGCGAAGAGCTGAATCAAATATCCGGTACACTTACGTTACCTGAACTTAAACCCTAACCCTTAACCCTAAGGGTTAGGGTAGGGTTAGGGTTAGGGTTTAGGGGTTAGGGTTAGGGTTAGGGTTTAGGGTTAGGGTTAGGGTTTAGGGTTAGGGTTAGGGTTAGGGTTAGGTTAGGATTAGGGTATATAGGAGAACTACCTCTTGCACCCCCAGAGTTTGCACCCCCCTGAGGCGCATGCGCGAAAAGTATTATGGGATATTTTTTAAA